>JAKSZP010017909.1:0-27185 GCA_022478985.1 Massospora cicadina | reverse complement strand
TTTGCTATTTGCTATCTCAGTTTGGGGCCATTAATGCACAATGCCAACACAGTCATAATTAAACTTGTCCCCTACCTAAGTTCATCTACTAGGATCAAACTCAGGTAGGTAGTGTTAGAGGGTCCATATTCTTCCACTGGGGTATCCTCCCTTCCAAATGCTATCTAACTACTATTAGAAACATATGATTTTAATATTATTTAGAATTATTATTAAAATGTATATTTTTTATGAAAAAAGGTACATTACAATTCTCAACCTTTATAAAATAGTTGTTCCTAGTTTGGTGATTTTTGGTTAATTGCTCATGAGATAATGTATCCAATATAAATAAAATAAACAAACTTTTCTTTCTCGTTGCAAACACTTTTGCAACCTATTCAATTTAAGACTAAATCTAGTTTGATAATCTCACAGAGGAGATTAGTCTGCGCCAATGTCTGGGAGCAGTTGGGCAAGCAAGGCAAGAGGAGCAGGCGGAAGGCCCGCGGCCTCTAACGTTCAAAAACGCCCCAGAGAATCTGGCGGAATAGACAAAAATCTCAAAAAACTGGCAGTCACAATTTCCCCAGAGATACTCGCGTGGCAAGCATGATGCAACCAGTACATCAACATGCCACACTCCCAGCCACTTTTGTCGGTGGAATTTGGAGTCCGTGTGTATCTGGACATCCAAAAAATGGCCTTATGGGAAAAATTTTGTGAAGATGTACACAAAATTTTCCCAACTGCGGTGTATGTTGCACCTCACTCCACGTCGCGCAGTTGGCTGGACCTAGGTTTTGAAAGAAAATTAGCAGCAGATGAGGCTGCAGCGGTGCGCATAGTGGTTGACCTCCCCAAAGGGCAATAGGTTGTCAAAACCAAATGCACCAGATGGACAAAATCAAACCAAATTTTCCTCACGTTTGACTTTTTGCCTACTATGGTAAAATGTGACAATTTGGAGCAACACCTGAAAGATGGTCTCGCCATATATGGTGAAATACAATCTTTTGAAATGCAACATTTCATGCTGATGCCACAGCTGTGCACCGGCAAAGCCATCGCAGTTCTGACCCCAACTGAGGAGATTGCAAAGGACCTAACCCAGATCCCGCACTCCACCTTTATTGATATCGCAGGGCATACCACCCACCCATTCTGGGTAACCGTGGACAGCGCGCCCCCCATTTGCACCCACTGTGATGCGTTTGGCCATAAGGTGCACGCATGCCCCATCAAGGAGGGCGTCATATTCCAAGAGCACCCCTCAGTGGCCATGGCCAGCGGAGAGGTGCACTATGAACCAACCGCAAGCACCAAGGAGGCTTTCCCATGAGGAGCACAAGGCTGCTACCTATTGGTAAAGCCCATCTCCCCGCAGGAGTGGAAGAAGGCCAAGCAGGCCCATAGGGCCGCAGCCAAGGAAGTGGCCAAGGCCACCACCACCATTCCACACTCACAAAGCCAGGAGGACATGGAGACCTTCGCGGTGGAAGTGACTCAGGAATCCATCACCCAATCAGATTGGGAGGCCCATGCCAAGCGGGCCACTCAATCTGAGGATCCAATGGGAGATTTGATCTCACCCAATTGCTGCACCCAAGCTCCAGTCAAAACTGACTTAGGACCTATCCCAACTGAAAAAATTTTTGCCCCGCTCAATGGTGCACTGAACTTATCCGCACCGCAAAAAATCCGTCCGACGTCAGGAAAATAAAAATCAAAGGCCAAAGCCAATGCGACTCTTTCTGCAAAGATTAACAAAAACCCCGATAGCATTGCTACTAACACCCATGCTGCTCTGAAAGCCCGTGGGGACCTTGAAGAGGCTGGTGGGCCTGGGGGCCCACCCCTCACACCTAAGGTGCGATGGGGGAAACCTTCACTCCAGGGATTCTGAATATCGCCAGACTCAAGGCCTCCCCATCCTGGGCTAGGAAACTGAGTTTTTAAAACACAATTTACCCGTGGATATCCTGGCCATCCAGGAGTCCCACTGTCCATGAGGTTCCGAGGAAGCTTGGAAAACAATGCTCCTCCCATCCCTAGCCTTTTGGTCAAAGCACTGTGGGGTGCTAATTCATAAAAATAATTTTTCAAATTCACATCCTCAGAAATATTCCTAAATGGCCAAGTGCTCGTCATCACCTTCTCGTGGGCCAACGTTACACATGCAATTATCAACATCTACGCCCCAAATGGTGCACACGAGCATTGGTAATTTTTCTCATCAGTCAAATCCCTCCCGCTACCCCCTGATTCTTTCCTAGTTGGTGACATGAACTATTGGCTAACCTCACCAACAGACCAGTGGCCGCCCTCACCCCACGCCCCATAGGGCCATGTAGAACTTCACGTTCTAAAGGCCACCCTTGGGCTAATGAAAGCGCTGCTGTGGCAAGCCCCGCTACTCAAAACATGATGCATCCCCATGTCCACAACGGCCAATTAAGGTCCATGACCCGCATTGACCTTACTATAACGCCGGCGAAATTCCAACCCCACATCTCCCAATTCAAAACAACAAAAATGGAATTCTCCGACCACCGACTGGTCTCAATCGGCCATACCACTTACCCATCACAGTTGCAAAGGCCCCACATTTGTGCAAAATCCGCCCCCCAAGCTCGCGTTGCCAGGATTTTCCATGTGGGTGGAAGAGGCAACTTTGGCAAAATCATTTGTTGCACCGTTTTGTGTGGACCCCATTTCCACATGGGCAACTTCCAAAGAGGACACCATCCACCACTATCGCCATCTCTCCTCCAGTCGCTCACAAGCCACATCGGCGGTCATCTCACGCGCTCTGGTGGAATTGGCCCACTTGGAGTCCAATATTCCAGCCACAGGATACAGCCCTGCATGGGGCCAGAAGTGGGCGGAGGCAGCCGCCCACCTCAGCACACTTGAAAGGCAACACAAACATCAGGTTTGTGTCCAATACAGGGCCACATGAGTCACTAAAGGTGACAAGTGCACCGCATACTTCTTTAAAAAATTTTCACACCACGCCAGAGCGTGGCCTGCACACAGGTGCGAAGATTGGATAATTCCATTGTGGACACACCGGCTGAAGTGGCAATTGAAACGCAAAAATATTACTCTGAGTTATACCAAGCCAAACCAATTCAGCCAGCCAAAATGGCGGAATTTCTCAACTGAGCTCATATCCGCACTGTTTTCCAATACCCAGAAATAATGAATTTGATTACTCCAAATGAATTATGGACAGCCATTCATGGTGCGCCAAACTGAAAATGCCCAGGCCCTGATGGCATTCCATATGAGTTCTACAAAAAGTATTTCAAATATATATCCCCATTGCTGCTAGCCTCACTTAACCAAAGCCTGTTGGAAACGCGCCTCCTACCAGGAGGACATGAGGCCTTTACTGTCACACTCTTCAAGAAAGGGGATAAGCTAGACTTAGCCAACTAGCGCCCATTTCTCTAACAAACACAGACACCAAAATTTTAACAAAAATCATGGCTAACCGTTTAGGGATTGTAGCATCTGCCACCATCTCCCCAGAACAATTCGGTTTCATCCCCAGAAGGTCGATTTGGGATAACGTGCACTCGGTGGCTAATGTATGTCAGTCCACAGCCTCTGGGGCACTTGTATTCTTGGACCAACAAAAGGCCTATGATAGAGTATACTGGGAATACCTTAGGGCCTGCCTCCATCAATTCCGCCTGCCCCCGCTTCATAAACTGGGTGATGCTGCTCATGGAATCTGCGACAATGGCAGTGCGTGGCCCAGGCTTACTAACGGAAGTAGTACGCCCTCAAGGGGCCTGCAACAAGGGGACCCCTAAGCCCACTCTTATACAACTTCAGCCTTGACCCACTAATGCGAAATGTGAATGCCCAACTCACTGGAGTCCATGTGCCAGGCCAAACCTCAGTCAAGATGATGGCATTTGCAGATTATTGCGTGGTGGGGGTGTCTAATAACAAAGATGCGTGCGCTTGAAGCCCTCATCCAGGAATATTCCTGGGTAAGCAACGCGGCACTGAACGCCTCCAAAACTGAAATCATCCTCCTTGGTTGGCTTCAGAACTGCTGGACCCCAGCAATTAGTTCCCAACCCAGCCCATCTGCTCACCCACGTCCACGCCTTACTAACTCAACACACACCCGCTCCACTGGTGCTCCCCTTCATGCCACGTCCTACCATAGGACCGGTGCGCCATCTGGGCGTGTGGATGGAGGCAGGCGGATATGCGTCAGCATTAATGGAGTGCCATATACTGGACAACGTGACGAGGCGAATCACCTCTCAGAGCCCGCCCTACTACCCTCACTGGCAGGGTTGTTCTTGCCAACTCTATGCTCCTATCCAAAGTCTGGTTTGGAGCCCACACCTTCCCCCTTCTCCCCAAGCTTCTTCAAATCCCTGTATGCTTTGCTGCAAGGATGGCTTTAGTCAGGCCGCCCTCCACCAGTATGCTAAAGTCATGTTTGGCCCTCATCATCAAGGTGGCATGGGCTGCTTGACTTCAAAGCTCATGCTGCCAAGATCCTGGGCACCTGGATCACTGGCCGTCACCACTGCAGGCTCCCCCCATCCCAACACTGGTCCCGCGCAGCCCGCTCCAACTTCTCACGAGCCTTGGGCCTCAACAATCCATCAAACCCCCACTCTTTGATGAAATACCTCGCATCACACACATCGGCACAGGTCCTCACGGGACTAAAACCACTACAAACGAATCCTACTCTCCATGCAAAGCGCAGAGTGGAGAATTCGTATCAGCGAACACACAGCCCAGAGAGGCCGCCCCTCTCCTCAGTTCACACAAAAGGTACAGGGGCTACCCATCCATGATGGCGTGATCCCCATTCGACTCCAAGTCCTATCCAGGGTGGACTACCTGGACATGATGGACATCCCTTATTCCACTGAGACCCAAAAGACTATCTGGAAATACGAACACCATCCTCTGTTGCAGCCTCAAGTCTGCTCCCATGTGTGGCGCTGCCTGAGGTGGGTGTCTCGTACAGCTGAGCACGCTCTAACACTTTACACTCATCCTGTTTCGTGTGTGGCCAGTATGGAACGCTGTTCCACCGCCTGGAGAAGTGCCCTACCTCTAAAGTGATATGGCGCGAAGTCCAACGTCTGCTGGGCCAGGATCAAACGCATCCCTTCAGTCTGTCAAGAGATATGTTTGCTTCATCAATGGCCTCCCCCTTCCACCCTCCCTCCATGCTCTGGTGGTCGCAATCGCCATGTGGACTATCCACACGATTGTCTTGGATGCCATCGCTGTCTCCATCCCCACCCTCCTGAAGCTGTCCACAGATTCTAGTCTCATTTGGTGGACCACTTTCAAGCGTGGATGTTTGGATATCTCCCACCGCGTCGCTGACAGCTGGTCTCCTCCTGGTTCCCAGTCTGGTTCATCAAATCAGACCCCTTCCTCCACACGTGCTCAATAGTGGCTACGGCCCCTTCACACGTTCCCTCCCCCTCCCCATAAGTGGCGTACCCGCTGGCAACAAGAGATAGCATCGCTTCTCTGGGGTGCCTCCTGGTACTAAGTTTATCTTTCCTGAGTCATATTTGGAAGTGTCTGTCCCATGGTCGGCCTTACCTGCAATAAATTTAAAAATAAATAAAATAAACAGAATAATAGTTTTGTAAAGAAAATTTTAGACTAATTCTTGTTGATACTTAGATTATCACAGATTTGTTTATGAGCTTAAAGTTTACCTGAGGATCCTAATCAATTCTTCTTCATATTTGTAGATGCTTATTATTAAAATTTAAATAAACAAATTATATTGAATCAATATAAAAGTACCGACCACTCAGCCATACCCAATTAGCCTATTGAATTAAATATACCTAAAACTTTTCTTTCTCATTGCAATCACTTTTCCAGCCTATTCAATTCAAGACTGAATCTAGTTTGATAATCTCACAGAGAAGATTAGTCTGCGCCCATGTCAGGGATCAGTTGGGCAAGTAAGGTAAGAGGAGCAGGTGGAAGGCCGCAGCCTCCAACATTTGAAAATGCCCCAGAGAAACTGGCGGAATAGACAAAAATTTTTAGAAACCAGCGGTCACTATTTCCCCAGAGATACTCGCATGGCAAGCACGATGCAACCAGTACATCAACACGCCAAACTCCCAGCCACTTTTGTCATTGGAATTCGGAGTCCGCGTGTTTCTGGACATCCAACAAATGGCCTTATGGGAAAAATTTTGCGAAGATGTGCAAACAATTTTCCTGACCGTGGTGTACGTCGCACCTCACTCCATGTCATGCGGTTGGCTGGAACTAGGTTTTGAAAGCAAAAAGGCAGCAGATGAGGCTGCAGCAGTGCGCATAGTGGTTGACCTCCATAAAGGGCAATGGGTTGTCAAAACCAAATGCACCAGATGGACAAAATCAAACCAAATTTTCCTCACGTTTGACTTTTTGCCTACTACGGTAAAACGTGACATTTTGGAACAACACCTGAAAGATGGTCTCACCGTATATGGCGAAATACAATCTTTCAAAATGCAACGCTTCATGCTGATGCCACACCTGTGCACTGGCAAAGCTATCGCAGTCCTGACCCCAACTGAGGAGATCGCGAAGGACCTAACCCAGATCCCACACTCCACTTTTATTGATATCGCAGGGCATACCACCCACCCATACTGGGTGACCGTGGACAGCGCGCCCCCCCATTTGCACCCACTGTGATGCATTCAGCCATAAGGCGCACGCATGCCCCACCAAGGAGGGTGTCACATTCCAAGAGCACCCCTCAGTGGCCATAGCCAGCGGAGAGGCGCACTATGAACCAACTGCAAGCACCAAATAGGCTTTCCCGTGGGAAGCACAAGGCTGCTACCTACTGGTAAAGCCTATCTCCCTGCAAGAGTGGAAGAAGGCCAAGCAGGCCCACAGGGCCACAGCCAAGGAAGCAGCCAAAGCCACCACCACTATCCCACACTCACAACACCAGGAGGACATGGAAACCTTTGTGGCAGAAGCAACTTGGAAATCCATCAACCAATCAGATTGGGAAGCCCATGCTGAGCAGGCCACTTAATCTGAGGATCTGATGGGGGATTCAATCTCACCCAATCATTGCACCCAAGCTCCAGGTCAAAACTGACTTGGGACCCATCCCAACTGAAAATTTTTTTTCAACCTGCTCAACAGTGCACCCAAACTCATCTGCACCGCAAAAAAATTTGTCCAACGTCAGGAAAACAAAAAAGAAGGCTAAAGCCAATGCAACTCTTTCTGCAAAAATCAACAAAAACCCCAATAGCATTGCTGCTAACACTCACGCTGCTGTGAAGGCTCGCGGGGATCTAGAAGAGGATAGTGGGCCCGGGTCCCCACCCCTCACACCTAAGGTGCAATGGGGGAAACCTTCACTCTAGGGATGTTGAATATTGCTGGACTCAAGGCCTCCCCATCCCAGGCTAGGAAACTGAGTTTTTACAACACAATTTACCCGTGGATATCCTGGCCATCCAGGAGTCCCACTGTCCACAAGGTTCCAAGGAAGCTTGGAAAACAATGCTCCTCCCATCCCTATCCTTTTGGTCAAAGCACTGTGGGGTGCTAAATTGGAAAAATAATTTTTTCAAATTTTTATCTTCAGAAACATTCCTAAATGGCCGAGTTCCTGTTGTCACTTTCTTGTGGGCCGACGTAGCACATGCAATTGTCAACATCTATGCCCCAAATGGTGCATGCGAGTGTCAGAAATTTTTCTCATTGGTCAAATCCCTCCTGCTACCCCCAGACTCTTTCCTAGTCGGCAACATGAACTGTTGGCTAAACACACCAATGGGCCAGTGGCTTTCATCACCCCACCCCCCAGGGTCACGTAGAACTGCGCGTTCTAAAGGCCACCCTCAGGTTAATGGATGCACTGCCGCAACATGCCCCACTTCTCAAAAACATAATGCATCCACACGTCCACAACAGCCAACTAAGGTCCATGACCTGTATCGACCTTATCCTAATGCTGGTGAAATTCCAACCCAACATCTCTCACTTAAAAACAACAAAAATGGAATTCTCTGACCATCAACTGGTCTCGCTAACCTACCACCTACCTGTCACAGCTGCTAAGGCCCCACATTGGTGCAAAATCCGCCTCTCAAGCTTGCGTTGCCAGGATTTTCCATGTGGGTGGAAGGCGGCAACTTTGGCAAAAAAGTTTGTTGCACCATTTTGCGCGGACCCCATTTCCACATGAGCAACTTTCAAAGATGACACCATCCGCCACTCTCGTCATCTCTCCTCCAGATGCTCATGAGCCACATCGGCAGTCATTTCATGCGCTCTGGCAGAGTTGGCACACCTGGAGTCCAACATCCCAGTTACAGGATGCAGCTCTGCATAGGGATGGAAGTGGGCGGAGGCAGCTGCCCACCTCAACGCACTTGAAAGGCAACACAAACATCAGATTTGTGTTTAGTACAGGGCCACACGCATCACAAAAGGCGACAAGTGCACCGCACATTTCTATAAAAAAAATTTTGCACCACGCCAGAGCGTGGATGCACACGGGTGTGAAAATTGGATGATTCCATTGCAGATATGCAGCTGAAGTGGCAATCGAAACACAAAAGTATTACTCTGAGTTGTACCAATCTGATCCAATTCAGCTGTCTGAAGTGGCAGAATTTCTCGACTGAGCCCACATCTGCAACGTTTTCAAATACCCAAAAATAAAGAATTTGATTACTCTGACTGAATTATGTACAGCCATTTGTGGTGCGCCAAACCAAAAATGCCCAAGCTCAGATGGCATTCCATATGAGTTCTACAATAAGTATTTCAAATATATATCCCAATTGCTGCTCACCTCACTTAACCAAAGCCTGTTGGAAACGTGCCTCCTACCAGGAGGACATGAAGCCTTTACTGTCACACTCTTCAAGAAAGGGGATAAGCTAGACTTAGCCAACTAGCGCCCCATTTCTCTAACAAACACAGACACTAAAATTGTAACAAAAATCATGGCTAACTATTTAGGGACTGTAGCATCTGCCACCATCTCCCCAGAACAATTCGGTTTCATACCCAGAAGGTTGATTTGGGATAACGTGCACTCTGTGGCTAATGTATGTCAATCCACAGCCTCTGGGGCACTTGTATTCTTGGACCAACAAAAGGCCTATGATAGTTTAAACTGGGAATACCTCAGGGCCTGCCTATATCAATTCCGCCTACCCCCTCACTTCATCAACTGGGTGATGCTGCTCACGGAATCTGCAACAATGGCAGTACGTGGCCCTGGCTTCCTAACGGAAGTAGTCCGCCATCAAAGGGACTTGCGACAAGGGGACCCTCTAAGCCCACTCTTGTATAACTTCAGTCTTAACCCACTACTGCGAAATGTGAATGCCCAACTCACTGGGGTCCACATGCCAGGCTAAGCCCAGTCAAGATAATGGCATTCGCAGATGATTGTGTGGTTGGGGTGTCTAATAATCAAGATGCACGCGCGCTTGAAGCTCTCAACCAGGAGTATTCCCGGGTAAGCAACGCGGCACTGAACGCTTCCAAAACTGAAATCATCCTCCTTGGTTGGTTTCAGAACTGCTGGACCCCATCAATTAGTTCCCAACCCGGCCCATCTGCTCGCCCACGTCCTCGCCCTACTAATTCAAAACACACCGCCCCACTGATGCTCCCCTTTGCCCCACGTCCTACCATAGGACTGGTACGCCATCTGGGCGTGTGGATGGAGGCAGGCGGATATGCGTCAGCAGTAATGGAGTGCCATATTCTGGACAACGATGAAGCGAATTGCCTCTCTCAGAGCCCACCCTACTTCCCTTACTGGAAGGGTTGTTTTTAGCCAACTCTATGCTCCTCTCCAAAGTCTGGTTCGGAGCCCACGCCATCCCCTTCTCCCCAAGCTTCTTCAATCATTGTATGCCTTGCTGCAAGGATGGCTTTAGTTAGGCCGCCCTCCACCAGTACGGCTAGAGGTCATGTTTGGCCCTCATCATCATGGTGGCATGGGCCTGCTTGACTTCAAAGCCCATGCTGCCAAGATCCTGGGCACCTGGATTGCGGCCGTCACCACCCCTACACTCCCTTCCCAACACTGGTCCCGTGCAGCCTGCTCCAACTTCTCGCGCGCCTTGGGCCTCAACAAACCATTGGACCCCCACTCCGCGATGACATAACTCGCTTCACACACATCGGCCACAGGTCCCCACGGGACTAAAACCCACTACAAACGAATCCTACTCTCCATGCGGAGTGCAGAGTGGAGAATTTTGTATTAGCGGACACACAGCCAGAGAGGCCGCCCCTCTCCTCAGTTCACACAAGAGGTACAGGGGCTACCCATCTAAGATGTCGTGATCCCCACACGGCCCCATGTCCTATCCAGGGTGAACTACCTGGACATGATGGACATCCCTTACTCCATTGAGACCCAAAAAACTATCTGGAAATATGCACACCATCTCTGTTGCAGCCTTAAGTCCGCTCCCATGTGTGGCGCTGCCTGAGGCTGGTGTATCATACAGCTGAGCGCTCTAACGCTTTACACTCATCCTGTGTCATGTGTGGCCAGTACGGAACGCTGTTCCACCGACTGGAGAAGTGCCCTACCTCTAAAGTGATATGGCGCGAAGTTTAACGTCTGCTGGGCCAGGATCAAACGCATCCCTTCAGTCTGTCAAGAGATATGTTTGCCCCATCAATGGCCCCCTCTCTTCCACCCTACCTCCATGCTTTGGTGGTTGCGCCATGTGGACCATCCACACGATTGTCTTAGATGCCATCGCAGGCTCCACCCCCACCCTCCCAGAAGCTGTCCACAGATTCCAGTCTCATTTGGTGGACCACTTTCAAGTGTGGATGTTTGGATACCTCCCACTGCGTCACCAACAGCTGGTCTCCTCCTGGTTCCCAGTCTGGTTCATCAAATCAGAGGCCCCTCCAAACGTTCCCTCCCCCTCCCCATAAGTGGCGTTCCCGCTGGCAACAAGAGATAGCATCGCTTCTCTGAGGTGCCTTCCCTGGTACTAAGTTTTGTCTCTTCTGAGTCATATTTGGAAGTGTCCGTCCCATGGTCGGCCTTCCCTGCAATAAATTAAATAAATTAAATAAACCACTAAACCACTCAGCTAAAACTTTAGATACCAAATCAACCAATCATCCACTGGTTTGTAAACCAAAACTAAATTTATCAAAACAACCAAAACTCCAACAACTTAACAAACCAATCACATATTGTATTAATTAATCATTAACTGCTTTATTAAACCGTTAAGCTTATTAATCAACAAAAAACTACCAACCACTTGCCAAAACCATTTAAACTATATAATCAACTAAATACCAAACTTCCCAGCCATAATAACATACCGATTTCCATTAAATATATATAAGATCTTCACTTCTTACATATAAAACTTTTTATCTTACTATGAAAAATAAAAATCTGGCTTTGAGATACATATGGACCCCCTCCATCCACCTATAGCCAAATCCTTAAAAACTCCATATGCCATAGTTTCGGCTGGGCATCACACACACATATACACACTTGCTTTTATTATATAGATAATAAAAAGTGTTGAGTGGGGCGATTGTCTATATATTATATCTATCAGGTCATACTAGGAGTTGGCGATTTGTATATCACCAATTTGGTTGCTCAGTGGCTAATACCATATGCAAACCAGCTTGCTGTAATCAATCTGATTACGCTGAAAAAATAACATATATGTTTTTACAAAAGCACACTGCCACTGATCAACCTAAAGCTGACGTAATAAAAGCATTGACCTCTCATCCAGCTAGAACTAGTATGAAAACTGTCTCCATGAAGCGGCACAAACCCTCTACTTTGAAGTTCAAAATCAATCTGTGACAATTTCAACGCCTAGTCCAAAAGTTAATAATATGGAGGAGCAACCCCTTATGGGCTCCCTATACATGAATAAATAACCCCTCTGATGATGAATCTGAAGGGGGTGGTGAAGATATAGGTCATTATATTAAAGGAGCCCCAGGTGAAGTGGAGGTACCTGACTGATTGAACCTGGAATGAGTGGATTGGGCTAAGATCCCACGTCAAACTTATCTCTGGCAAGTGTTGAGGGGTCTTAAGATTATTGACACTGCAATTGACGCTGACAAGCTCATTGCCTAATTAATCCAATCTACCCAGTGTGTTCATAATATGCAGGCAATCAAGAAAAATACCCTGAAACTGCAATTTGACTTGCCTCTTTTTTCCATTTAAGGGAGGCCCTCGCTCTTCACCCAACTTGGGTGGAACTTTAACCAAAGTAGAGGTCGTTGTTAATGGAGTGCAGGTTAAAGCTATCCTCAACACTGGGTCCCCAGTGGATGTTGTGTCAACAAAACTCATTAAAAAAATTAAGCTGGCCTATGGCCTCGACTACACCCATGAGTTTGGGACTGCAGGGCCAAACAAAACTCACGCCACTAGAGCCTAATATTCTCTGCCCAAACATTTTAATAAACTCATCTTGTTAGCACCAGATGTTTCCTTGGCCAATAATACCTATGATCTACTCATTGGTACCCAGTTTATTCTTGAATTTGAAGGAGTTATTAACTTGAAGCAGGGATTCAGCTCCAAAACTTTTCTCTCTCATTGAAAATTATCTTTGCAAAAAATTCAATTCAATTCTTGGTAAGTTTGATAATCTCATCATTGTGATTAGTGTGCACCCAATGTTGGGTAGCAGCTGGGCGAGCAAAGTTAAGGGCACAGGAGTGGGCTCCACACCAAACAAGTTTTGTAAACGCCTCAGAGATACCGGTGGCCTAGATAAAGAGAGTAGTAAAAAACCAGCAGTTAGCATTTCCCTGAAAATTTTGGTTTGGAAAGTGTGCTGCAAGCCTGTTCATCAAAACGCCGCACTCCCAGACACTGTCATCAGTGGAGCATGGGGTGCGTGTCTTCCTGGATATACAACAAACATCGCTTTGGGAGAAGTTTTGTGGAGATGTACACACTCATTTCCCAAATGCAGTGTACTTTGCACCTCACTCCATACCTTGTAGTTGGCTGGATCTTGGGTTCAAAAACAAAAATATGGAGGATGAAGCCTCAAAAGTGCGGGTGGTGGTGGACCTCCCAGATGGTCAATGGGTAGTTGACACGAAGTGCACTTGTTGAACTAAATCTAATCAAATTTTTGTAATTTTTGACTTCCTACCTACAACAATTAAGTGCACTGTGTTGAAGCACCACCTGAAGGCTGGGCTCACTGAATACAGGGAAATTCAATCCTTTGAGATGCAAAGCTTTATGCCATGTTGGACCTGTGCACTGGTAAAGCAATTGCTGTTTTCACCCTGGCTATGGGGGTAGCGGAAGATTTGACTCAAATCCCCCATAACGCTTTTGTGGAAATTGATGGGCAAGAATCCTGCCCATTCCAGGTCACCGTGGATAGCGCACCTCCCATCTGCACCTTCCATCATACTTTTGGCCACAATGCCCATATCTGCCCCACCAAGGAGGGCATTAATCAAACCGAAATCATCCCAGATGCAATGTGCGGTGTAGACACTCAATAGGAACTGGCAATAGACAAGACGCCGCCTTCCCGTGGGGCGCGCCTGGGTGCTACATTTAAGTCAAGCCTGTGTCCCCACAGGAGCATAAGAAAGCCAAGAAGGCCCACAAAGTGGCATCCATTGTGGTGGCCATGGCTGTGTCTGTGATCCCACCCGCCCAGCTCCAGGAGGACATTGAGACATTTGCTGCAAAAGCGGCTTTCAAATCCTTCCACCAATCAGATTGGGCCACCTGAGCTGACGACCTGATGGGTGAGTCAGTTTACCTGACCATTGCCACCAAGCCTCAATCAGAACTAAGTTGCCCACCAATCTACCTTCCAAATTAGTTAACATGTGATGGTGCACCGCAGATGCACACCACACTGAAAAAAATTCCAAGGGGGGATAAACAGAAGACAAAAGCCAACGTCAACCCCACCATTAAAGCTACCCTTAATTAACCATATACCGTAGCACAGAATACCTGTGCTTCCATACAGCAACGTGCTGAAAAAGAGAAGACTGAAGGGCTCAGGTGCCCTTCCCCTTGCACCTAAGTTGTGATGGGGGAGCCTTTACTATAGGGACGTTGAACATCGCTGAACTCAAGGCCTTGCCATCTCAGGCTAGAAAACTGAGTTTTTTTAGAAATAATTTACCTGTGGACTTCCTGGCCATTCATGAAACCCACTGTCCACGCGGTGCAGAGGACACATGGGTAACCATGCTCCCCCCATCCCTTTTCTTTTGGTCAATGAACTGTGGGGTGCTAATTTGCATGACCTTTAATTGTAAATTTAATTCATCAACATTGTACCTCAACGGCCGCATCCTTGTTGTATCCTTTTTGTGGGATGACAAAGTGCATGCTGTCATTAACATTTATACCCCAACCTGTGCACAAGCTTGTCAGGAATTCTTCTCGGCCATTAACTCCCTCCCACTTCCCCCTGACCCATTTGTTGTTGGTGACATGAACTGCTGGACCAACCCAGCCACTGACCGCTGGACCTCATCACCTACACCCCTGCAGGGGCAAGTAGAACTTCGCGTTCTAAAAGCACTTTGGGGTTGTTTGATACATTGCAGCCTCATGCACCGCTGCTCCCAAACATGTCTTGTCCCCATGTGCACAATGGCCAGCTGAGGTCAATGTCCCACATTGACCTTATTCTCTCACCATTGAAATTTCAGTCCCAAATTGCCCACTTTACAATGATGAAACTCGATTAATTGACCACAGGATGGTATCAGTTTCCTTCTCTTTGTCACAACCAGTGGCACAGGTACCGAAGTGGTGCAAACTCTGCCCAACCGAAATCATGTCGCCCAGGGTTTTCTCATGGGTGGACATCAAAACCTCAGCTCTAGAATTTAGCACATCGTTATGTGCAGACCCAATTTCTACCTGGTCAACCTTAAAGCGAACACCATCTGCCAGGCATGCCACATTTCCTCACGTTGGTCACAGGCTGTCTCAGCAGTCATTTCGTGCATGCTGGCAGGTGTGGACCACCTGGAATCTAAAGTCCCAGCGGCAGGCTACATCCTAGCTTGGGGCCATAAGTGGGCAGAAGTGTCCGCTCGCCTCAATGCATTGGTAAGACAACACAAACATCAGGTTTGTGTTCAGTATAAGTTAAAGTATTTTACGTGGGCAATACATGCTCCACTTACTTTTTGAAAATTTTTTCGCACCATGCCAGAGCTTGGCCTGCACACAGGTGTAGCAGTCAGACCACTACGTCACAGATACTCCGGCCAAAGTGGCAATCAAAGTACAAAATTATTACTCCAAATTGTATTGCTCTAATCCAGTTCAGCCAGCTGAAGCTGACAATTTTCTTGTAAGTGTACATATACGCACCATTTCCCATTATCTGTATTTGATAAATTTAATTTCTCAGGATGAACTCTGGTCCGCCATTTGCTGTGCACTGTACAGGAAATGACCAAGTCCATATGGGATTTCTTATGAGTTCTATAAGAAATATATCAAATATCTTTTCCTCCTTGCTGCTTGCCTCAATAAACCAGTGCTTAATGGAGATGCGCCTCCTCCCTGGAGGACAAGAGGCCTACACAATAACATTGTACAAGAAAGGGGATAAGCTGGACTTGGCCAATTGGCGCCCCATATCACTTACTAACACAGATACTAAACTTTTTACTAAAATCATGGCAAACCGCCTAGGGGTAGCTGCCTCTGCTCTCATTTCCCCTAAGCATTTTGGCTTCATTCCCAAACGGTCTATTTGGGACAACATACACACTGTAGCCAACGTCTGCTAATCTACAGCTTCTGGAGCACTTGTTTTTTTAGACCAACAGAGGGCCTATGATAGAGTCATCTGGGATTACCTCTGAGCCTGCCTCCACAAGTTTCACCTCCCCTATCATTTCATCAACTGGGTGATGCTGCTCACGGAATCTGCAACAATGGCAGTGCGTGGCCCTGGCTACCTAACGGAAGTAGTCCGCCTTCAAAGGGGCTTGCGACAAGGGGACCCTCTAAGCCCACCCTTGTATAACTTCAGCCTTGACCCACTTCTTCACAATGTAAATGCCACCTTATTGGTGTCCATGTGCAAGGCCAAGCACCAGTCAAGATGTTGGCGTTTGTTGATGATTGTGTGGTTGGGATGTCTAACAATCATGATGCATGCGCGCTTGAAGTTACTATCCAGGTTTACTCCAGGGTAGGTAATGCAGCACTTAACGCCTCCAAAACAGAAATCATACTCCTGGGCCAGTACCAAGCCCGCTGGTCCTCAGCGCCCCATTTTCTACCTGCTTCAGCAACTTGCTCATGAGCTCGCTTGCCCTGCCAACCCCACACCGCCCCGCACATGCTCCCCTTTGTTCCAAGACCCACCACTGGTCTAGTCCGCCATATGGGGGTGTGGCTGGTGGCGGGAGGGTACGCCTCAACGGTGATGGAGCATCATATCCTGGAAAATGTTAGGAAGTGCATAGCTTCCCTCAAAGCCCGCCAAACCTCCCTTACAGGCAGGGTAGTGCTAGCCAACTCTAGGCTTTTTCTAAAGTTTGGTTTGGGGCCCACGCCATCGCTTTTCCCCTTATTTCTTCAATTCATTATACGCCCTTCTGCAAGGGTGGCTTTGGTTAGTCCGCCCACCACCAGTGCGCCTGGATGTCATGTTTGGCCCTCGCCATAGTGGTGGCATGGGCCTGCTCAATTTTAAGGTCCACGCTGCCAAAATAATTGGCACTTGGATCGCTGCAGTCACCACCCCCAATAATCCCAGCCCAGCACTGGTCCTGTGCAGCCTGCACCAACTTCTCCCGCGCCCTGAGCCTCAGCAATCCTACCCACCCCAATTCTCTGTTAAAGTACCTTGCCTCACAACCTTCTGCTGTGGGCCCACATGGGACGTCGCCCCACTTTTAAGAATTCTCCTCTCTATGCAGAGTGCTGAGTGGAGAATTCGTATCAGTGGGTAAACTTCCTAGAGGGGGCGCCCTACTCCTCGGTTCACCCACTTAGTACAAGTCCAAGCCATTCTGAACACCGTGATACCCATGAGGACCTCTCTCATGACCAGGGTGGACTACCTGGACATGTTGGACATGCCCTATTCCCTCAATACTAAGAGAGCTATTTGAAAGTACGCCCACCACCCTCTTCTGCAGCCGCATATTCATTCCCATTTTTGGCGCTGCTTGGGATGAGTATACCATACTGCCAAGCGCTCTAACGCTTTGCACTCATCTTGTGTCATGTGTGACCATTATGGAACTTTGGATCACCACCTGGAAGAGTGCCCTCCCTTGAAGGCGATCTGCCATGAGGTTCAGCGTCTCTTTCGCCAGGATCAGGCACAGCCCTTCAGCCTATCTAAGGACATCTTCGCCTTGACCTTGTTTTCCCCTATACCACCTTCCTTCCGAGCTTTAGTGGTTTCAATCGCTATGTGGACTACCCACACGGTCATCTTGGATGCTATTTCAGTCTCTACTCCCACCCTCCAGGAAGCTGTACACCAATTTCAATCACACCTCATGGACCATTTTCAAGCTTTGATGTTTGGGTACCTTCCATCCCATCACTGTCAGTTGATCTCATCCTGGCTTCTAAGTTTGGTTCAAAACTTCAGACCCCTTCCTTCATACATGTTTAATAGTGGCGCAAGCCCCTACACATGTAACCCCCCTTCCATTTCTTGGCGTTCCTGCTGGCAACAGGAGTTAGCGTTTGCTTCTCTGGGGTGCCCCTCCTTGCTGATGTTTTTTTGTTAGTTTACTTATTGGAAGTGTCTGTCCCCTGGTCGGCCTTCCCAAAATAAAATTAGAATTAAAAAAACAACTTGAATCATGGCTATCTCTCTCTGATTAACTGCAAAATTTCTCTAATTTTGACCAATGAAGAGCTTAATAAAAACACGTTTGAACCGTTGAGTATTCCTCTTCAGCCTTATCATTACACTATACACCGGTGGGGTGGAGGACACAGAAGCTGCCCAAATTAGTGGACGCCTTAGAGGGTATCCCTTTCTATGCATCCAAAGAAGTAGTGATTAAGGCGGGTGAACAAAGGGTAGTTTACACTAAAATTACCCTACAAATTCCACACAACTTCTTATTGCATTTAACCAGCGTTAAGGGCATTAGTCCTTAGAGCCCAGAGTATTGCCAGGCATATTAAACCCAGACTACCAGCGACACACTAATCTTCTGCTGGGGATCTTACCCTTAAGGATCTGGTCATAAAAATCCCAGGTTATCAGAAGAGGCCTTTTGATACCCATTGAGGACATCAAGCAAGTCCACAGTATCGGATCTATGGCAAATATGAGTTTACCCACCAACCAGTCAATATGCAATTTGCCTACCATCCATATCTCTGATGATCTAGCCTCTGAGGAGCTTAGCAAAATTAATAGTTTATTAGAGTCCTATAATGATACCTTCTCCAAATCTATTAATGACTATGAACATATGAAGGGTTGGATTCATACAATTGATTTTAAAGATGTTCGTCCTATCTGCTCCAAACCATACTATAAATCAAAAGTTGAGGAGCTACAGATGAGGACAGAGCTCAAACAGCTGCTAGCCGCTGGGTTTTTGGTGCTCTCACAAAGCCCTTGGTCGTCCCCTATTCTATTGATAAAGAAGGAAATTGGAGGATATTGGGTAGTTATGGACTACCGCAAGATAAACAAGCTCACTAATAAAGGACAGCTACCCTATCCCTCATATTGACAACACGTTTGTAAAAATTTACTTAAGTGGTTGTTATTGCAAGCAACCCAGTAACCTTTTTACTGCACAGGTTTGGTTTCCTTATGCAATTTGTTGCATTGTATAGAGTGATTAATAAAAATAATAGTATGGTGACTATTATCCATAGTTGAGTATGAATTATATTCTGACCCAACGCTCAGCCAGTATTCCTGATCAAATACTCGTGATGTTGTAATTGTAGGGATTCATATCCTTGCTCTTGTCCACCTAATCTTTGCTGAGATACCCCGGTGACAGTCTCTTTGGCCCAACACACAGTTGGCAGCTATCCCTAATTATGGCTCCTTCTTCTCTAGTTACCTACTCGGATCTTTAACTCTCTCTGAGAATCTTCCAATTATTGCCCTCTGCAATAGTATCCTTGAGTTAGAACAGCACAATAGAAGCTGATGATAATCTAACTATATACCAAATGGATAATATTACTGTTCTCATAAATACTGTTTTTGAATGTTTTCTGGCTTCCTGCCATACAAGGATCTTGGTCCACCTGACTGATTAAATCCTTATCACCTGTATTAACCCCAGGATGGGTGAAACCAAATAGAAAGTTGAGCTGATCTGTATCTATTCCAAAATGCTGTTTTTATATGGTGAATCCTAGGGAATATATATTGAGGAATTTGGCTGTCTAATCCTCAGTTGACACCTCTTTGATGATATGGCAGCAGTTGCTGTTGAATAACCCATCCCCATCTTGGCAGCGATGGTCTTCCTCATCCTGGCTAGGATTCCATCATTGGACATCCTCAAGACCTAAAATATAAAGAGTCAGAAAACGTGTCCCTAGCATTTTTCTCATGATCCAAGTGAACCAACCATATTTAGCTAGTGACCTGCTTAGGTAATGGGACTTATTACCCATTAAGGCAGGTCACTTATCAACCAACCAATTCACTAGTTGCAGGTGACATCACTCACCTCACAACTTGCTATTCATTCCCAATCTGTTGGTGATGAAACCTGACCGAGCCCAATTGGTACACCTGATAGTTGATCACTATCAGATGCCCCTATTTTGTTGGCAACTCCAACGATGAGATCTTAAGTATTCATCAGATTGATCCTCAACAGATGCAACCAGGTGAATATCCCAAAATCCCCCAAACATAGTTACTCCAAAACTCAGGCAACCGATTTCTGATTCACTTCGCCTTAGGGAATTTTCCCCTAGCAATACCAGGTAATCCAACAGGCTGAGTTTATGGGCAAAATTTCCAACACATCCCCCCCTCTTGCCTAGATTTCCAGCGAGAAAAGGACCAGGGCATGAGAATACCACTTCGGACACTTGGTTCAATACTTCATTGGTACAAGAAGAGTACACTCATCAATACTCAATGCTGCTCAGGATGGCCTTTAGCATATGGTGTTTTTCCTCTTCCTCCTCGCTACCACCTTCTCAGAGTGCGTTCCCCACAATCTACTGTCATTCCAGGCTGATCAAATTACTTGTGACAATATTATTCCTGGGATACAGTTTCCCCATGTCAGAGTATTTGACCCACATCATATTCAGGATTCTTGGCCCAGCATCCTTGAATTCCTGATTTTCTCCTCATCCTAGACAGGAGACTCTTGTCGGTGACATTTGTTTTATGGCCCAATTAAGAATACTTGATTCTATCTGCCCTTGTTATTTCTCTCATAATCTCTTGGCTTAATACATTCCTAATTCTTCTCTTAGAGAGCTTATCCCTTTAATTTTGAAATCAATTTCTCTGAAATTGGAGCTTAGTGGATTGTAGAGTGCATAATGTCAACTTCCATATAAGTCTGACATCCCCCCTCTTGTCAAGCTCATATGTCAAATTCTGAGTTGTGATACCAGCAGCTTCTGAATAGTTTGTCTGATCAAGTCCTCCGTCTCATCTAGCAGCTGATTTGGGATGCTCAGTGGAACCTCTTCTATGATCCTTCCAGGACTCATATGCTTAGTATGACGCCAGTAGCTAGTCCTTCCATTAAAATACTTGAAATAGTCACTAATCCCTCCAAAACCAGGCTGGCTATTGTTTCAAACAACTCTATGCCAATTCTTCCTCTGCCATCGATTCCAGAGTTGGACTTCAAAAATCTCCTGTATTAGGCTCCTTTTGCTGATGCTCCAACCATTGTTGTAGAAGCTCTGGAAATTATGCCAGTTGCTCTTGATCACTCATTTCTTGCCAAATTGAACCTGCTTCCTGAGTTTTTCTTCTGACTTGGTCAATATTACAAACCCTCTGTTCTAGTCTCTGAGCTCACCATTGGTGACAGCATTCACTTTGAGCTCCCCTATGCTGAACTCCAGGCCCAAGCCACCAAGGCTTTGACTCTAGCACTAGATCCCTCTGATCTTGATAACATCCTGGATCAGGATACCGCCACTTATGCTCTTCACTTTGCTGGCCAAGTTCTTTGAAGTTGGTCCACAAAGCTGACAGCTTCACCTGGGTTTCACCAATTGTTCAGCTTCAGCTTCTGAGAAGCCCATAGCCGCTGCTTGCAGGATGCAATCCACTCCCTGCATGACTATCTCTTCTCTGACGCTTCCCATCAGTATCTTCCGCTGATGGCGTTGATAGGGGGAATGATTCAGCAACCCCCATCAAGCATCCCTTCTTTGTTGCCGGCCCATATGTCTGATGTCCTTGATGAAGCCCATTGTCAGGCGCTCAGAACTAATCTTCCAGCTCCAAGAATGTATCAGGATTACTCAGGGTTATTCACCAATTGCCTCTTCTTATACTGTTGCTTTCCTCCCCACTCTGGGGTTTGCAATTGGCTTCATCCAACATCTCAATTTCCCTTCCCCTAGTCGCTTTCTTGCAGGGCTCTTCATCCGCTCAGAGAATGTGGTTCCATGTAAGCTAGCCCTCGCTAGCATCAAGTCTCATATCAATTTTGATGGGCTGTTCATTCCTACTGCGATACATTCTCCCTCCCCTAAGTGGCAACATAGGCAGAATCATCCCCATACTGAAGACAATTATAAAAATAAAAACTATAAAACTTATATTGGTTTTTTCTCTATGCGGCCTATAATTTTTTTCCAATATCTTTTATCAATTTTTTATCTTTAATCTTCTTTTTTCCTATGGGACTTGACCTTGTTTCGGTTCAGCGGTCCATCTTCTTTTACTTTTTCCCCAAACTGGGTCCTGGGTATTTAAACCTGCCCATTTTCTATGGTTCAGAGATCCTTTTTTCGGACTTGAATATCTAGATTGGTTCAGAGATCATTATTTTTAGACTTGACCTAATCATCAGGACATGACCAATTTAATGGTTCATCAGACCTTTGGGAAAACTTTTATTTATTTCATTGATCTATTGCTTCATATACTTAGCATGGACTCAATTCACAACTCTTCCATCTAAGAGATTCTTGATGGAGTAGGAATCAGTCACCATCTTGGTGATCACTTTAAACGGACCTGACCACAATGCACCTAATTTGTTTCTTCATCTGAAACCATGCATATTGCAATAGGCAACTCTTTCCCCTATTCGAAATTCAGCTAACGCTGGTTGGTTCTTATTGTCCGTCAATTTTGATTGTATCCTTTTCTTCAAGGTTGTATCAAATGCTTGTAATTTCATATCGATCAGGATACTTGTCAGTCAGTTCAGGTATTTCTTGGTACTCATCCCTGACATAGGTTCCACCACTGAATATAAAATTGGTGGCAACGTGGCCTTTCTCCCATATAATAAATCAAACGGCATCTTGCCCATTGCTGTTTGATGACTAATATTGTAGACAAGTGTCGCCAAACTCTGGTACATTCAGCAATCAGAAGTTCTCCCTGCGACTAGCTTCCTCAGCGTCGCAGCCAGCATCCCATTGATCCATTCTACCAGTCCATTTGTCTCCAGATGGTAAGGTAATGACATGACTCCTTGGATCCACATTATTTCATTTAATCATGGGATCACATGAGACGTGAAGTTGGTCCCATTGTCAATAAGCAGGACCTGCGGACATCCATGCCAGTATACTACTTGATCCCGGATGAACCTCGCAGTACTGGTAGTGTCTACTCTCATTAGGGCCTTCATCTCAACCCATCTCATCAGATGGTCGATCTCAACTATAATGTACTTAACTCCCCCCATGCTCATTGTCAGTGGTCCCTTCACGTCAATGGACACTGTGTGCCAGGAAAATTCAGGGCGGACCAGTTGGTATCCAGTTGTATTCTTATGTGGTTTCTGCGGCTGGCACTCCACGCAACAAGCTAAATAATCTGCACATTGTAGTTGATCAATTCCAATTTTAGTACTGGCGAATATGGTCAGTTGTTTTCCTCAGGCCTCCATGCCCAGCAACCTTGTGAGCTGCTTGTACTATTGCTGCTCTTTCCGACTGTTTTGGGAATAATAACTGCTTCCCATTGATCATCTTGAATACTTGTCCGCCAGTTGTTGGGCGTACAGCCAGGCAACTTCCTTGATTATCTCAGGGTCAATTCTCTTCACCCCGGCTCTGGTCACAGCATTTACATCCATATTGACCACTTGATACAGCTGATCCTACTCATTGTCTATGAATAGATCACTGATATCAATTTCTTCTTTCATAATGTTGGGAGGAACAGGCTTCTCCGCAGCTCTAGACTGTTCCCCATATAGGCTGTGGTCCCTTTTCCTGAATCTTTGGTAGCTGCTGACTCTTTGGCCTGGACCATGTTAATATGATCCTTCAGCTTTTTACAGTGCATGGCGTAATGTCCTTTCCCGCCACATTGATAGCATACCTTTTCCTTCTTATTCAACTGTCTGAATTCTTTAGGTTTAAGTCCCAGCACAGTTCGATTAGTCGCCTCTTTAGCTCCCTATTTCCCTTTGTAGGCCTCTGATTTTGTACCAGATTGGATTTGAAGCTTCTATTTGGGGCATCAAATGTCGCTCCCAAAATCTTCAAGTTATCTACCATTTGTGAGGTAGTTATTTCTGTTGCAAACATAGAAGACATAATTCGATGCAAATTGTTATAGGGCCAAAGGGCTGCTTGTAAGGCGATTCTAGCATCAAAGTCATCCAATACTTTTGCTCCGGCCAGGATCGGCAACTTCTGGTAAAACTGATCCGCAAAGCTAGCTAGAGACTCGTCTTTATGGAACTGGATTCCCATAAATTCCTGCTTGTGCTTTGACATGCACGTTGGACTCCCAAACTTTTTCATGATGGCCACTTTTGCCTCAGCAAATGACCAGCTGTCCCCCCAGGTGAGGTAACACTTAGTTCTGACAGTTGGTGTATAGGCAATTCATGACCGTCAGCGCCTTTAGACAATCCTCATAGCCATTCATGGTCATGTCAAACAGTTGGAAAAACGCTGGGGCATTATACCAATGGAACGTTGGCAATTTTGGCTTTGCCCTAAATTCCTCTGAGTTATTTCTGGCCAATTCTCTCGGTTCAGCTACTCAGCTAACTTGAGGAGTGACTTTGAGCGTCATCTCCAAAATGGCATTAAAAGCAAGCGGTATGTTCCTTGGGTATTTGTCTTCCCAAGTATCATGTGAGGACTTCTTTTTTCGTCATTGCTTACTATATCAGGCTCACAAGCACATTTGTGAGATTTAAGTTTCTCCACTTGTTTGATTAATCTTTCTATATCCGCTTCAAAATTTCTTAAATGAAATCAATCCGCTTCTTGCTCCATTTTCAGGTATAAGACCTCTCAAACGAGGTCCCCCTCTTTCTTCTTCAATGAGGTAACTTTATCTAGTAACTCATTCCTGAATCTTGCTACATTCTCTATTCCTTCCTCCACCTTGGCGACTTGTTCTTCCAAGGCTGCAAACTCCCAATGGTCCATTGATTTTAAGGCAATCTGGTTATAGTAGCTAACTTGGTCCACAGTTTGCGTAGCTCATCTTTGTACAACATTTTTGTAGATTGTTCACTCAACTAACCCATGTAGTGAGCACCAGCTTGTAAATAATTACTTAAGTGGTTGTTATTGGCAAGCAAACCATTAACTTTTTTACTGCGTGGTTCAGTTTTCTCATGCACTTTGTCGCGTTGTATAGAATGAATTATTAATTGATAATAGTATGGAGACTATTATCCATAGTTGAGTATGAATTATATTTCACCCAACACTTAGCCAGTATTCCAAATTAAATACTCGCGATTTTGTAATTGAAGGGATTTATTCCCTTGCTCTTGTCCACCCAATCTTCGCTGAAATACCCTAGTGACAGTCTCTTCAGCCCAACATACAGTTGGCAGCTACCCCTGATTGTGGCTCTTTCTTCTCTAGATCCCAGCTCAGATCTTTACTCTTCTCTCTGAGAGTCTTCCAATTATTGCCCTCTTCAATAATATCCTTGAGACAGAACAGCAAAATAGAAGCTGATGATTGTCTAACTATATACTAAATGGATAATATTACTGTTCTCATAAATACTGTTTTTGACTGTTTTCTGGCTTCCTGCCATACAAGGATCTTGGTCCACCTGACTGATTTAATCCTTATCACCTGTATCAACCCAAGGATGGGTGAAACCAAATGGAAAGTCAAGCTTATCTGTATCTATTCCAAAATGCTGTTTTTTTATCATAGTGAATCCTAGGGAATATATAGTGGGAAATTCGGCTGTCTAACCCTGGTTGAAACCTCTTCAATGAAATAGCAGCCGTTGCCATTGAATCACCCATACTCGTCTTGGTAGCGATAGTCTTCCTCATTCTGGCTAGGATTCCATCATTGGACATCCTCAAGACTTAAAACGAAAAGAGCCAGAAAACGTGTCCTTAATGTTTTCCTCTTGATCCAAGCGAACCAACCATATATAGCTAGTGACCTGCTTAGGTAATGAAACTTATTACCCATTAAGGCAGGTCACTCACCAACTGATCAATTCGCTAGTTGCAGGCGGCATCACTCGCCTCACAACTTGCTATCCATTCCCAATCTGTTGGTGATGAACCTGACCAATCCAATTGGTACACCTGATAGTTAATCACTATCAGATGCCCCTATTTCGTCAGCAACTTCGCCCAATGAGATCTTAAGTATTCATCTAGATAGATCCCTGATGGATACGACCAGGCAAATATCCCAAGATCCCCTGAACGTAGTTACTCCAAAATTTGGGCCAACCAATTTCTGATTCACTTCGCCTTAGGAAATTTTCCCCTAGCGACACCAGGTAATCTAGCAGGCTGGGAATATGGGCAAAAATCCCAACAACGTCGGCCCAACTCTCCAGGTCCAAGTTCTTCTCTGCCATGGACTTGGCTAGTGGGTATTGGCAGATGGATCTTTCCTCACAGGATCAGGAAAAGTGCGCCCTTATTTGTAGTGAGGGTTAGTTCCAACCTACTTGGTTACCCCAGGGTTATGCAATGCGCCTGCCAATTTTAAGTGGGCGATGGATCATATACCTTAAAAACTCAAGCTGATCTGTGTGATTGTCTATCTTGATGACATCACAGAATTCTCCAAGACCTTCAATGAGCACCTTAAGCACCTAAAAGAAGTGTTTCAACAATATGGGCATCCAACATCAATTTGAAACCCTTTTTAAATTTACCTTATTACAGATTAAGTTAGATTTCCTCAGGCATGCTGTCAAAATCACGAGTTGATACCATGGATCCTTTGTTGTTTGTTGGACAGTTGACTCAAATTGCGAGGTTGTTAGATACTTATCTTTGTTGCTTCTCTTGGTTAAAAAGTCCTGTTGATCCAGATATCAGGTCTGGTGAGGCAAATTCTAAGTAGATACAATATTTACTTAAAATTTTGAAAAGAAGAAAAAGCGTAAAGTTCATTAGCTCAATACCAGCTATATAAGGGTAATCATGTAGGTATTTAGGGAAAATCAAAACAATCCAAGCTTAGATCTAAAATAAACGAATAGGGGATTTGGTGGCAGCCCAATTATCTTGGTTTAATTCTTGTGCTCATCTCATGGCTCAGGTTTGAACGGTGAGGCTGGGTAGCACTGAGGGAGCATGATTCGACCATGTCATCTGGGGTTGATTTTAAACTTTGATAATTGTCAACTTTCATTGGGAATTATCACTGACATAAATTTGGGCTTTTTGTCAGATTAGGATTGATTCCCATCATCTGAAGCATCCTAATCTGCCATTTGTGTAGGAATTCTCACATAAGCTATCTCTCAAAATGGGATACACCCCCTTCATGACAAGGTAGGAACTATATATAAAATGCTTGCGCCCAAAAACCTTTTCAATATACAGGTATTTTTGGGAATAATGGGTATTGGAATTTCTTGAGTAAATTATGATAAGCAGGCACTACAAAGGCTATGAAACTATTAGTTCTGTGGCTCTAGCAAAGATTGACTCAATTGCAACGAAGTTATTAGTTCTGTTGCTATAGTTGATTCCAATCGGAATTACAGAATCATGTATGAAAAGAGACCAAA
>JAKSZP010017908.1:0-27257 GCA_022478985.1 Massospora cicadina | reverse complement strand
GGGCGATTAAGAGAAAAAAAGGGTTTTTTAGCATAGAAGAGACAGGGCAGCGAAAGGTAGCTGTATTTATAAAAAATAAATAAAGAATTGGTTTGGCAATTGCTCCTATTTTAAGTATATTTTCAAGTGTGTCTGAAGGACTGACAAGCCCCACATCATCCATCCAATGCTCAGTGGGTTCAACCTGTGCGAATAACCCATCGGATTCTAATGATAATGTCTAAAATTATAACAGCCCCCAAAGGGCAGCCCTTCATAAGGCACACCTGCCAATTCCAAAGCTCACTTCAGAATTTTACCCCTAGAATTCACTTCCTGGGGAGCATTGTCAGTTGCTCCCCAGTTGAGCTATTGTCAGCGGACCCTTTTTATGTCCATAATAAAAATAAAGGTTGTTTTGGGTTAGCATACCTTGATTACCTGTTGGTCTTTTTCAGGTATCCGGTCAAGTAGCTTTTCAAGTGGTCGGGTCAGACCAACGCCCAGAGGACTTTGCATAACCAACAAGTAGTAGGCAATGTTCGGCGCTGTTGGTGCCCCAAACCTCTCCCTACTTGGTTAGGCTTCTTTGGTTGCTTTTTGGTGCACCAAAGAATCATTTTACTATATGAAAGTCAGAAACTGGGATTTTCTGCCCATTACATTATTCTGAAGTCAAATGTCCTCTGCACGCCTCCAATCCCCAGTTTGGCTGACCTCAGTGGTCACTTGGTCCCAGTTGTCAAGGAACTAGCACTGATGGGAGCCAGTAACTGATGGCCAACCCTGGACCTGAAGTGACTGTTGGGTGAAAATCCTGGTGGGGCCTCCTTCTCACCAGGGATTAATTGGCACCAAGGGGACCTGTCCCAGCAGGGCTCCCTCATCCATGGATGGTCCACCCAGAAAGGGGATGGCCATCCAGCAATGCTGGACTGCACGCCCCTCTTGTGCTTCTGTTGGAGAAAGCGCCTTCCTGGTCAGGATGGGATTACCATCGCCAACAGGAGCCTGGGAGGGAGTGCGCAATACAGTCACATGCTGGGCGTATGTCCTCAGGATGGGTGGGCCGATTCCTGCAGCCCAGCCCTGATTCGCCCCCATCATTTGTCTTTTCCTTCGGGGGGGGGGCAGAGTTTATCCAGGATAATTTTCCTGAGGCTCAAGGTAACTCGCCCCAAGAAGCCCTCATTCTGGAAGCCTTCCACTTTGGGGCCCCTCTTTGGGGAGGGGCCCTTCTCTAGTGAGGGGTAATGTAATGATTGAGTTCATCTCAATTGTTACACTTTTGACTTGGATTTGGATTTTCTGATCTGAGTTTAATCGCTTTAGAAATACTTTTGGCTCAGTTGTTTTGGGCGCTGGGTTGTGCCTGGCCTGAGTTGAAAAATTAGGGTTGTATGAGCCTAATCAATGATTTGGGTGAGGCCCCCAAAGGGTAGCCTTTATAAGGCGCACCTGCCAATTCCAAAGCTCACTTCAGAATTTTACCCTAGCATTCCCTTCCTGGGTAGCATTGTCAGTTGCTCCTCAGATGACCTATTGTTGGCGGGCCCTTTTTATGTCCAGAATAAAAATAAAGGTTGTTTTGGGGCAAGCATACCTCGCTTACCTGTTAGTATTTTTTGGGTATCCAGTCAAGGAGCTTTTGAGGGGTTGGGTGGGACCAACCCCCAGAGGACTTTGCATAATTAAACAGTAGTATGCAATGTTTGGCGCTATCAGTGCCCCAAACCTCTCCCTACTCAGTTAGGCTGCTTTAGTTGCTTGTAAGTGCACCAAAGAATCATTTTACTATATGGTGGTCGGAAACTGGGGTTTTCTAACCATTACAAACTGAGATATATTAGAGCTTAATTTATTCTTTAGTGAGATATGTAATGTCAAATTTTAATATTTCGTGCTTAATTGTTGGAAGTGACATCCCACCAGGTCAAGGTTTGGGTAAACACTTTGCTATACTCAGCCTCTGATTATCTGTTTTTATATATTTGAAACGTTTAATTAATAGCTTATCAAAATTAGCTCATCATTAGGTCAAGATTCATTGTAGAAGGATAGCATTACCTTCCTATATTTACTCTTATGAAAGTAAGAGCATACTCTATTTGAATCTCAGTAGGTGTCTGACAACACTGGGTCAAGATGAGGGGCACGCAAGTCCAAGCCAATTACTTGTCACATCTAGGTCCTGTTAGAGTATGTGGCAATTTAGCTACTTGTCTCTATCAAGATAACAATGTTGAAGCTCTGCTAGGTTGTCTCTATCCTTGTAAAAAAACAAACAAACAGACATGGACTTAATATTATTCAAGTGATATGGTATAATTTGGTAAGGTTACCATGAGGATGGTGTAAAAGTTAGCAATTGTACATAAACTTTCCTAAAGTTAGGACTTAGGAAGTCGAAATGATGATGGTTTTAATCCCATTTTTCTGATAAGATTTAAATTTTAAGTCAATGAAATTTGGGATAAATTAGAAAAAGTCTTACACCTTTCCTAGTGTATTTTCTTAGAATTTAAGCTCCCAATCCACCAGCTAACAGTTTTGGTGATGCTGGCATTCATTAGGCTTTGATGCCTAGATAAAATTTAATTATCATAGCTTTTGCTGGGCTATAATATATTATTTGAAATCGTGTTCCCATTTTTTACCTGAATTGCTACTTATCTCATTTTGTTCTCCAAAATAAAAGCCCATTTTGCATAAGTCTGTCTCCCACTTTACTCACGTTTTGAAATCTATATATAATATTTATCCTGCATAGCTTTCAGGGGAAAAGTTTAGGTTTCAGAATTGCTGTTTTTCATTTGTAGATTGAACCAGGTTGCGACAGGATAAATGGGAGCAGACCAGGTAACGTAGAGTTTGGAAGCATAGCTTACAGAGGTAGGCTTTGGCATAATTGCCAGCCATACTTTAGCCCACGTTATCATCCCTGTAAAGCCCGTTGGGTGACAGAGGCTGGCAACATATAAATTCCCACCACACACCAGCCTATTTGACATAAATCTGTGCAAATGTTGCGTTGCATGCCATACCTCTGAAATGCCCAAATTTTTGCGAGAGTCAAACTTACCTTTTTGGTAGTTTTTGTGCAGTCCATTTTTAGTATCTTTATGCAAACTATACGTCAAAACAAACGAGTCAACTCTCCTTCATCCTAGGTTTGCATAATGTCAAATGGTTAGTGAGGTATTGTGAACCTCACCCATTATCTTGTTTTAGGTTAAACTTTTTTTCTTAGTAGGTTTTGCTCCCTATGCAGCCCTGAAGAAGGTCTGTCAGCAATGTCACAAGCATTACCATAGGTACTTGAAATTCTATTGTTTTTTGCTCATTGTTATGATGGATAATGGGGTTTTGGGGGGTAATTGTTTGGACTGCTGGCAGTTAAGGCCTCTTGCGCATTCCAGGAGATCTCCAGGTGAAAATTGACACTTTACAGGAACACCAAATCTTGAATTAATTCCCTTAAAGATTTCCTCTCCCAAAAAGTCACCCATTAGAAAATCGTCTGACAGAAATTCCTCGCCTTGAAAGTCTTGGTTTAGTATCATTAGGATTCCAGCTTTCTGGGGAATTGAATGTAATATTCAGTGATTGTACATAGTTTTTTAGGTTGAGACTTAAAGATATACTTTAATTACAGTCACAATTCTAGTTCTATGTTAAGATTTGATTGTCAAGTCAATGCAATTTGTGATAATTCAGAAAAAGTTCATTTTTATCTAGTGTATTTTTAGGAATTTAGGCTCTTAATACACCAGTTAACAGTTGCTAAACGTCAGCAAATATTAGAATTTAATGTATATATTATTACTTAATTCGCATAGCTTTACTGGGCTATGATTTATTAATGAGAGTGCGTTTCCCCTTTCCTCACCTGAAAATTCTACCTATCTTGGTTTTTTTCTAAAATAGAAATCTATGTTGCATATATCTGGACTCCTGGTTGGGTTTGCACTTATAAATCCATAGATAATTTATCTAATTATCCTGTGTGGTTGCCAGGGGAAAAGGCCAAGTTCTGGACTTGCCAGTTGCTATGTACAGATTGTAGTCAGTAGGTCACAACAGGATAAATGGGCTTATAACAGGACCAAGGAGTTTAGAATCATGGCTTTCCAGAGGTAGGTGTGGCTTGATAGACCATCATTTCTCAATCCAAGTTAAAAACACTGTAAATTCCTCTGGGTGACAGAGGCTGGCGGTGTATGAATGCCGCTGCACCTCCTCCTGTATGGTCATATATCTGCTCAAATTTTGCCTAGTTTTCCATACCTCTAAAATGCCCTAATTTAGAAGGATTTCAAATTACCTTTTTGGCAGTGCTCATGACATCTGTTAAACAATTAGCTATTAAATATATAGTGATACGTAATTCAAGTTTAAAATGCTAATATTGCCCAAAAAACCCTAGTTAATTCTCAGTGGAACCCTTTAATCAGGGTAATATCATTTCCTCCACTCCTCAGCCAAATAGGCCTACAGAAAGTAGCAGGGTTACGCTGAGTCAGCGGCAGAATCAGTGGAGCCATTCTAAGGTCCCTCCAAGTCCTATTTCTAATTAAGTTAAACTCCATCGCAGAGAACGGACCCTTTTTATAGCCCTGGAGGGGGTCCCACCAGGTGAAAATATTTTCCAAGCTTCTGATTGGTCTAGATATATTAAGTCACTAACCCACGGGTTCATCTTCCCAGCTATTGACTCACCATCTGCCCTCACATTGAACAGAGGCGAGTCTTGAGAGATATAATAGGCTGAAAGCCCATATTACCTAATTCAGATGCCAGCTTATAATGAATTTCTTGTTTGACTTCTTTGAGCCTCAATAAAAATTATATACTAAACAGCCAGATATTATGATGGTTTGCTTTTTAACCCATTGCTGTCCATAATAAAAGAAATTAAAAGAACACAACCTTTTAGTATTTATTAAAGGTTTTTATTTTTTAGCTTAGGTGATATAAAATTCCCTGAGTACCTATTCCTTCAGTTTAGAGTATTACTTCTCCTGAGAAAATATCATTGAAACTCAGGTGTAAGATGCACCAGCGAGCATAATAACTGCCTGAATTCCTATAAGTGGTGCGCACTAAAGGTTTACCTGTACCACAATTCTATATAACAATGAAGGGCGCTCAAGTGAGTAGCCCTCTTCCCCTTCCACTGAAAATGAAACAAGAATAGTAGCCCTTAAACTGCAACTTGCTAGCACGTTGTCCCACCTTAAAAATCTTTAACAGCGCCCCCTTCTACTTTACATGAGGTTATCTCTTTTAAACTCTCCCCTTAAAGACAAATTCACCCCTGGGAGGGTAGTATTGCCTCATTTATATATGTCTTTAAATCTGCCTTGTAAGGCATGACTGACCAACAAAAAGTCAAGCATATCCTCACTTGGCTGTGTCGTGTGTCCCAAGAGGTGATGGTCCCTCATTTGGACACTCTGAGTACATATGCAGAGGTTATGGATGCGCTGACTGCTGAATTTGGCTCAAATTGAGTTTATGCAGGGAAAAACAGGCCTTTATGCGCCTTAGCATGTATGGTGGAAAACAGATCGCTTCCCTCGCTGATCAGTTCTACCTACCCTCTAGAACTTGTTAACCTCTCAATTGCTTCCTCTTGATGATGCAGTCGCTGCCATGCTAGCTGAGTTTGCTGCTCACCCTTCTTTAGTCTGCATATATCTCATGAAATGCAACTTTCAGAATGTCCGTGACATAAATGAGGCTTAATTAGATGTTTCAGATTTTCATATGGCTGAGACCACTCAAGGCGTTGTAGTAAAAACTCAAGTCTTAACCATTAAGAATCTTTACACCTAGGCCAGTGGACGGAGGCTCCATCTACGCCCATGGGCCTCCTGTGTCTGTTCGCTTCTTTAAACCTGGTCCTTCAGTGCGACTTAAAACAGATATTATGTCATCCTGTAGTTCTGAGACCCCTAGCCAGCTAACAAAGGGTTCCCACACAAGCTCACTGAAGCTGCAGTGCCTTCTCCCCAGCTAATCTAGCATTTTCACGCCCTAATAGTATTTCTTCAACTAAGTCCTGGCACGTTGTAAAGGCTTGTGGTAGGCCAATAGCCCCAACCCAACGGGCCTGGCCCTAACTTGTCTTAAATCTATCCTTCGATTTACATAGACAACCCCTCAGATGACGAATCTGAATGGGGTTATAAGGATGTGGGACACTTATTTTCTTGAAGTACCAGTTGAAGAAAAATACCAGAATGGCTAAACTGTGGAAGCGTAGTCAAGGCTGTGATACCCAATGAGACCTATCTTAGTCAGATCATGAGGTGCCCCTGAGGTCATTGATACTGCTAGTGATGCCAACCAACTCGTGGCTTTGATGCTCGCCCTTTCCCACATTTTTATACGCTTCAATTCATTAAAGATAACTATCCTGAAACTGATAAAAACCTGCCTCTAATTTCGTCTTAAGGAGATTTTAGCTCTTCCCCTAATTTTGATGGGGATGTCCCACAAGAGGAAGTAGTTATCAACAAGGTGCGGGTTATGACCACTCTTGACACTGGGCCCCATAAATGTACTTTCTTCAAAACTTATCAAAAAGACCAAATTTGCACCTGAGCTGGAATACACCCAAGAGTATGGAACGGCTAAATGCTAGCACTTGTGCTAATTGGGCGTAATCCTCGTTGCCCCTCAGATTTGGAAAGCCCATCATGTCAGCCCCTGCTTTGGCTTTTTAGAGCAATTATCACGACATGCTGATTTATACTCAATTCTTGGTTGAGTAAAACAGAACCATCATTCTGAATCAGGGATACCTATTCAGGCTTAACTACGAGGTGCCTCTGGTGCTGAACAATAAAGAACCCCATAAGAAAGAGTACTCCTGCTTAGTTGAGTACCCTTCTTCTGCGCCTACTGCTGCGGTATACCACCTCTGGGAGGCATAAAAATCGTTGCCAGAGTCAGTTGACGCCTCTGAAGGAATTCCCTTTTACGTCTCAGAGGAGATATTTATTAAATCTGGGGAACAACGGGTGGTGGACACTAGGATACTTTACAAATCCCCAGAACGCTTATTACACCTAATCAGTATTATGCAGTAAGTCATCTAGAGCCCCAAGTATTTCCTGGAATCCTAGATCCTGCCTACCAGAAACCTATCAATATTCTGTTGGGGAATCTTACCAAGCAAGACATGATCGTGAAAAAACACCAGGAGATAGAAAAGGTCTGTTCACCCCCCTCAATGATATTGAGAAAGTTCACTGCATAGGGCAATGTCAGAAATGGGCCTACCTCTGACAAACTATTGTGTGCGTTGCCTGACGTTCATATCTCAGATGAACTAACTTCTGACAAGCTTTTAGAAGTCCACTTTTTACTAGATGCCTATAGTGATATCTTCTCCAAGTCTGATTATGACTACGGGCATATGAAGGATTAGAGCCACACCATTGATGTTGGTGATGTCAGTCTCATTAGATCAAAACCCTATCGCAAGTCAAAGATTGAGGAGCAACAGATGAGGCAGGAGCAGAAGCAGTTGCTCGACGCTGGGCTACTAGTAACTTTCCAAAGCCCTTGAGCGTCTCCTTTGCTGCTCATTAAAAAGAAAAACTGAGGTCATCGGGTAGTCATGGACTACTAAAAACTAAAAAACTCACTAAGAAAAGCTAACATAGCCCATGCAGCGATGATGCACTTGCAAAACTCTCTGGCTTCAAATTCTTCTCTGCTATGTTTTGGCTAGCGGCTTCTGTCAGAAGGACCTCTCCCCTCGAGATCCGGAGAAATGTGCTCTCATCTGCAGTGAAGGCCTATTCCAGCCTACTCAGTTACCCCAGGGGTTGTGCAATGCGCTCACCATTCCAACGTGTGATGGACCATAACCTGCGGGATCTCAAGCTGAGCTGCGTGATAGTCTATCTCAATGACATCACGGTTTTCTAAGACTTTCCATAAGAATCTGGCAAATCTAAAGAAAGTTTTCTAACGCTTGTGAGCATCCAACATCATGCTCAAGCCTTTCAAGTGCACCTTCTTTCAAAAAAGACTAGATTTTCTTGGACACGCCATCTCCCAATAGGAGTTTCAACCTCTGCAAGATGAGGTGGAAGCCATATCTAAAATGCCTCCGCCCCAGAACTGTGGGATATCCAAGTCTTTCTTTGCATGATGGGATATTACCATCAATTTATCCCCCAGTTCGCTAAGCTCAGTGAGACCCTCATTTGCCTGTTGGCAAAAAACACTCCCTTCTCTTGGGGTGCGGAGAAAAAACTGAATTTTAAAGTTTGAGGATGTTGCTCCAAGAGCGCCCCATCCTGCGTCATACTAATTATGGCAAACCCCTTTTCCTGTTTACAGATGCCTCTGACTACGCGTCAAAGTTATCTTGGCCCAATTCGATGTGAATGGCGTGGATCACCCCATCTCCTATTTCAGCAATATGTTGTCCAAGGCTGAACGCAGCTACAGCGTCACTGAGAAGTAGTGTCTAGCTGTCTTAATAGTTGTGAAAATTATCGCCCCTTCCTGTATGAAACCACTTTCACTATGTTTTCTGACCACACCTCCCTTAAAATGGCTCCAGAATATGAATGATCCTACTGGGAGACTGGCATTGGGTCTTAAAGCTCTAACATTATCGTATGAAGACTTAACACCAGGTGGGAACCTTCCATATGAGCGTTGATGGGTTGACCCACTTACCTGTCCTGCATCTGGATAATAGTGAAGCTGAGAGGTTGAATGACCTCCTTATGGCCACTGACACCTGGGATGTTAAATATGATACCGTCAAGAAAATGTTAGCCAGGCACTCCTACAATACTAAGTTGAAGAATGGGAAGTTATATAAAAAGGTAGGGGATAACTGGCTGCCCTATTTTTGACCCTCATAGCAAGTACCCGCCTTCATGGAGGCCCACTACACCCTTGGACATGGCAGCGTGAGAAATATGTATGAATGGCTTAAAGGCCGGTGCTATTGGGAGGGCATCACGAAATCCACATATTGAAGTCCTGGATGAATGTTTAACCAGTAAAAAACAATCCTGACTCAAGACTAAATACCAGTATCAACCTACTACCCCTTAGCAACCTTTCCACATGATCAGTCTAGAAGTGGTAGAACCTCTACCCAAACTACCAGTGGGAACCGCTATATATTGGTAGGTATTGATAACTTCATAAAATGTATTGAAGCAGTGGCTCTCGCTGCCTAAACCGCAAAAGCTACCGCCACTTTCCTCCACCAGTATATTTTAACTCGCCATAAATGTCCTCAAGTCCTCCTCTATGACAACGGAAAAATTTTCACCTCTAGAGTGTTCAAGAAGCTGGCTACCTCTATGGGGATCCAACAGCTTTTTTCAGCCCCCCTACAACCCCTCTACTAATGAAACCGTTGGAATAGCAGATGGAACCTTATTATCTATACTGCAGGAAAATGGTACCTCTGACCCTCTACACTAGGACCACTTTATACCTAGTGCTCAAATGTCTTACTGCATTAGCTACCATCCAATTCTCAAAATGTCTCCCTTCCACGTTCTATATGGGCGACAACCTGAATACCCGTTCTAATCGCCAAAGATGTCTTTACTGGTAAGCCAGATGACCTGGACAATGCCATGAAGAGATTGGCCCAGCACATCATTCAGCTACAATCTGAGATCATGAATAACATAGCTAAAACGGTCAATAATGAGGGCCAAGCTGCTAATGAGTCCGGCCTCCCTTGCCCACCTTTCCATTCTCTTATTTGGTATCAAAATACCATAATCGTATGATAGCTAAGAGTGAGAAGCTTGGATCCATCTGGAATGGACCTTTTGTCATCACCTATAGGAGGGTGATGAATATTCTACAAGTCCTTTTGTATATAAATTACTATTAGCCAAGTTCATTGACGTTTCTTGTGACCTTATTCTCCCCCTAATACCCTTGAAGGGGTAGTGTTGGACAATTACTTGTCCAATTATGTAATAAGAGTTATTTGGGTTTAGATAAGGCTAATATCGCACAAAAAACCCTGGTCAATTATTGGTGGATCCCTTAATTGGGGTAATACGATTTACCCCATTTTTTGGCCAAATAGGCCTACGGTTAGTAGCAGGGATACGCTGGATTGGTGGCAGAAATCAGGGGTGCCATTCTGAGGTCCCTCCACGTCCTATATCTAATTTAGTGTAAACTCCTCCGTGGAGACCGGCCCCTTTTATAGTCATGGAGGGGGTCCCACCAGGTTAAATATTTTCCCACCTTCTTATTGGTTTAGATATACTAAATCCTTATCTAACAGGTTCATCCTCCCAGCTATTGACTCACCATCTGCCCTCACATTGAAGTGAGGCGAGTCTTGAGAGATCTGATAGGCTGAAAGCCCATATTACCTAATTCAGATGCTATCAGCTTATAATGAATTTATTGTCTGACTACTTTAAGCCTCAATACAATTTAAATACTAAGCAGACAGATATTGAGATAATTTGCTTTTTACCATTGCTGTCCCTAATAAAATCATTAAAAGAACCCAACTTTTTAGTATTTATTAAAGATTTTTTATATTTTAACATAAGTGATATAAAATTCCCTGGAGTATTTATTCCATCAGTTGAGAATATTACTTCTCCTGCAGAATTATTGTTTAAATTCAGAGTAAAATGCACCCCAAGCATAAAAACCGCCTGAATTCCAACACCATCTGCTTTTTGTACTTGAAGACTCTTTATCTAAATGTCAAGGAAACTCTCATTTATCCTAGGTTTTCAAAGTACCAAATGATGAGTGAGGTCTTGGGAACCTCACCATTACAGATAGAGATAGTTTGCAGCTTTAGCTTGGAAGGAGGTAGCAATATATCTAGTAAATAAAAAAGTAAAATTACTAAAAATTTTAGGCGTGAATTCTACTTTATACATATATAACTTAAGTTTGGTTGAGTGCCTTACAAAGTAAAGTTTTAATTTGTGTTTTTATACATCTCTGATTGGGTGGTATCAGACAATTGCCATCTCAATTTCAGCAAAAGAATGTTTTGGGGAAGAACAATCCAGATTTAATATATATTAACGGCCAATTACATGTCCAATCTCATAATAATATTTTGAATGAAACTAACGACAATATTTTCCAAAAGACTCTGGTTAATTCTTGGTGGAACCCCATAAATTGGGGCAAATCTTATCCAGATACAAAAAGGCTATTATCTCAAAATTGAGTAAATGGATTCCTCCAATCCCGAGGGCTATTCTGGGGCATCCATCAAAGGGTTCTCCCCCAGCCACATCTAATTCCATTAAAACACCTAAGCAGGACCCCCTTTTTTATAGGCTTGGCGGAGGTCCCCCAAGGAGTAAGAATTTTAGCTAATGGGATTGGCTAAAATATTAATCGTTACCCCATGGGTACTTATTTCCTACCACTAATTCCCCATCCATTGTTTAGCTAAATTGAAGAAAGTTTTCTGAGCTTTAACAGGCTGAACTCACATATATCCTTATTCAGGCTGTAATAAGCTGTCCCAAACTTATCAATGAATTCCCTTTGACCTTGATACCATTTTTAATACTAACGGTCAGATATTGAGTGGGTTCATTTTTTACTTTACGTCAACACTAATAAACCTGATAAAAATTACTTTTTGGTTATTTAATGTTTTTATATTTTTATCATTACCTAAAACCCTTTTGTGGAGCCAGCACCCGTCAACAACAGCGAGAAAAAACAGATGGTTTTTCACAAAGTGGTGCTTACTACAGGGGCACCTGTACACCACCAAATTTTGTCTAAAATGGAGGCTTTAAATGTTAGTAACCCTCCATCTTTTCCTCTTCAAAATGAATTATGTTTAGTTGCCCTGGAAAAGCAACTAGCAAGCGCTCTATCCCGTCTCAAAAAGCTTGAACATCGCCCAGTAAAACCCTCTCCTAAAGAGAAGTACACCCATAGTGAAGGGAGCATTGCTTCCTTTTTGTATGTTTATGGAGCTGCCATATATGGCGTAACGGATAAGCAAAAGTTCAATATATTCTTCCTTGCTCAAGTCGCCTAGTTCAAGAAATGATAGTTCCTTACATGGACCCTCTGCATACCTGGGCCGAGGTGAAGGAGGCTCTTTTTGCTGAATTTGGGATAAAGCAGAGTTTATACAGGGATAAACAGGCTTTTATGCGCCTTAGAATGTATGAGGGAGAACCAACCGCTCTCCTTTGCTGAGCGATTTTACCTTGCTGCGCAAAGGTTGTCCACATCTAACATGCTAACCCTGGATGATGCTATTGCAGCCATGTTAACTGGGTTAGCCTTTCAACACTCTCTAACCAGGCATAACATCTCATTGAAACGCCACTTAAAAACATCTGCGACATTAAAGAGGCACTGTTAGATGTTGCAAAATTACATTTAGGTGCAACAAAAAAATGAAGCTGAGGTGAAACCTTCAGCTCTAACCATTGAAGAGTTTCCGCCTGTTAAAAAGTTGTGAGTGAGCTCACCTGTGCCTATCCTCCCTAAGAAACCTGCTTCCTCAGTGTGAATTAAAAAGGATATCACGCCCTTGTGTAAATTGGAGACCTGTACAGTAGTTGATACCATGCTCCCGCACACACTCACCAAAGTCACTGTGCCTTTCCCTCCAGCTAAGTTGGTCGTTGCGTGCCCTAAAACTACCCAGCTTCATGTGGCCGTCTCCCCTACCTCAATTGAAGCCTTGCCAGTTGTTGAGAATATTCCTGGGGTTGAATATGAAGGGGGTTACGATGACATTAGTTGCTATATTGGGAGCCCCTCTGGAAGTAGAGGTTCCTGATCATTTGAATGCTGGAGGAGTAGACAAGACCACCATACCTGGGAAAAAATACCTCAGCCAAATTCTAGGGTGTCCAAAACTTATTGACATTTCCAGTGATGGCGATCAATTCTTAAATGGCTTACTCACCCCTTTGGAGGATCCATCCATGAAATTCATCTTGGATAAATACCCTGAGACTGCTCAAAAATTAACCTCCACCTCCTGACTCAAGGAAGTCTGAGCTTTGTCACCTAACTTTGGAGGAACACTCACTAAGGTTTAAGTGGTCATTCAAAAAGTCTGAATAATGGTCATCCTAGACACTGACTCCCCAATTACGTGATCTCCACTAATCTTATCAAAAATGATAAAGCTAGAGCCTGACTTGAATTACACGCAAGAATTTGGAACCGCTGTTTAAACAATACACAAGATATCAGGGCATATTCTTCCCTTCTCATTTGAAATGGGAAGCTTATCTTATCAGCCCCTGCAGTGGCCTTGGACAACAACGCATGATATGCTCATTTGTACCCAAATTTATGATTGAGTACGAGGGAATAATCAACATGAGCAAGGCTTCCTCTCTTTACTCAACTATGAAGTCCCTTTAGTCTTATCCAATAAAGAACCCAGCAATCACGAATACTCTTGCCTGGTTAATACCCCTTTTCTGCTATGATTTTTACTTATTCCACCTCTGGGTGCAACACAAAAAGATTTCCCAATCAATTGGTTACTATGGATGGTATCCCTTTCTATGCTGCAGACGAGGTCTTGATTAAGCCTGGTAAGCAACGAGTGGTTGACAATAAAATCACGCTCCAAATCCCACATCACTGCTTGTTACATATTATAAGTCTTGAGGGCGTTAGCCCCTTGGAGCCTCGGGTATTGACTGGGATACTAGACCCATCCTACTAGAGGCCTATTACCATTCTTCTGGGAAACCTTACAGGCAAGGTTATGTTCACATGAAAACACCAGGAGATTGGCAGAGGCTTCTTAATCCCAGTGGAGGACAAAGAACATACCCACTCCGTTGGCTCTATGGCGGATTTGGGATTGCCCATGGATAACCTGGTGTGTACATTGCCCAATGTTCATATTTCAGATAAGCTAGCCCCAGATGAGTTAAAAAAAGTCCAAACTTTACTAGAAAAATATAGTGACATATTCTCCAAATTAGATAATGACCATGGCCACATGAGGGGCTGGAATCACGCCATTGATATGGGTGATGACCGCCCTACTCAGTCCAAACTTTACCATAAGTCAGAAGTGGAAGAACAGCAGATGAGGACGGATCTCCAGAAGTTACTAGACGCGGGGTTACTAGTACCTTCACAAAGCCCCTGGTCTTCCCCCCTGTTGCTAATTAAAGAAAAATGGAGGTCATCGGATAGTCATGGAATACCAAAGATAAATAACCTCACAAAAAAGGATAGCTATCCTATCACTCACATTGATGACGCCCTGGCCCAAATCCCTGGCTCTAACTTCTTCTCCGCCATGTACTTGGCTAGTGTCATTGGCAAATGGACCTTTATCCCAAAGACCAGGAGAAATGTGCTCTCATCTGCAGTGAGTGTCTCTTTCAACCCACCCAAATACCTCAAGGGTTATGCAACGCACCTGAAATTTTCCAGCGTGCTATAGACCATATTATGCAGGACTAAAGTTAGGTTGCGTCATTGTCTATCTCAATGACATCATGTTATTCTCAAAAACTAATAACGAACACCTTGATCACCTGAAGAAGGTGTTTCAACGACTACATGATTCAAATATCAAGTTAAAACCTCAAAGTGTAATTTCTTCCAAAGGAAATTGGATTTCTTTGATACTCCATTCCCAAGAAGGAATTCAACCCATCCAAGATAAGTTTGAAGCAATCTCAAAAAAGCCTCCTCGTAAAACTTATGGGATATTCAGATATTTCAAGGGATGATGGGGTATTACCATCAGTTCATCCCTAAGTTTGCCCAGCTCAGCGAGCCTCTTGTCTGCTTATTGACCAAGAACACCTTTTTCAGTGGGGTGCGGAACAGAAGGCCGCTTTTGAGACGCTGAAGCAACTGCTGCTACAACACCCTATCCTTAGGCACCAAGATTATAATAAACCCTTTATCTTGTTTACTGACGCCTTGGACTAAGCCATTGGGGCCATCTTAGCCTAATTTGATGAAAACGGTTTAGATCATCCTGTGTCATATACAAGCAAGATGCTGTTAAAGGCGGAACGCAACTACAGCGTCACAGAGAAGGAGTGCCTTGCTGTTCTGTTAGCTGTATAGCACTACCGCCGTTTACTATATGGAACCACCTTCTTTGTGGTTACTGACCACGCTTCCCTAAAATGGTTACATAACATGAAAGATCTTACTTGCCAGTTAGCTCTCAGGGCTCTAAAGCTCCATCCTTATGACATGAAGATCAAACACCATGCTGGAACCTGTCACATAAATGTTGATGGATTAACTAGGTTGCCCTTCCTTCACTTGGATAATAGTGAGGCGGAAATATTATATGATCTTTTAATGACCCCCAATGTGTGGGAGGATAAGGATGAGCCCGTACAGAAAATGTTAGCCTGGCACTGCTGCACACCAAAGTGGAAAGCGAAAAGTTGTATAAGCAAGTGGGGTCAACATGGCTGCCTTACCTTCAGCCCTCAGAACGCGTAACTGCTATCCTAGAAGCTCACTCCACCCTAGGTCATGGAGGAGCAAATAAAACCTATGAGTGAATTAAGGATTATTATTATTGGGAAGGGATTATGCAAACCATAATCAAAGTCTTGGATGCCTGCCTTACGTGTAAGAAGCAATCCAGTTTCAAGACTAGATACCAATATTAACCAACTACCCCTCAATATCTGTTCCACACCATCGGCTTATACATATTAAGGCCCCACACAAACTACTGGTGGGAACAGATTTATTCTAGTAGCAATTGACCACTTTACTAAGTGGGTTGAAGCCGTGGCTCTCCCTTCCTAAACGGCCAAGGCCACAACCACGTTTTTACATTAAAACATTTTTTTCTCGTCATGGCTGTCCCCAAGTACTACTCTGTGATAATGATAAGAACTTCACCTCCTGAGTAGTCAAAATCTTGGCTACGTCTATGGGAGCCCAACAACTTTTCTAAGCTCCAGATATAATCCATCTACAGATGGGACCATGGAAAGAGCAAATGGAACCTTGGTTTCCATACTACGAAAAATGGCCTAATCTTATCCTCTTCAAAAAGATCAATCTACCCAGTGCTCTTATGGCATACCGGATTAGCTATCACCAAATCTTAGAAATATCTCCATTCCTTGTTTTTTATGGGTAGGAACCAGGAATACCTGCCCTTTTAGCTAAGGATGTCTTCACTAGTGGTGAGGAACTTGAAAAATCCATGAAAAGATTATCTCAATGTATCATTCAGCTTCAATCTGATGCTATGACTACCTATCTAAAACGGTCACTAAAGAAGAACAGGCTGTAAATGAGCTTTGAGCTCCCTTGCCTTCATTTCACATGTCTGATTTGGTCTTATACTACCATAATCATATTGCTCTGAGAAGCAAGAAGCTTGGATCTGTTTGGGAGGGACCGTTCACCATAACTTGCAAGAGAGGAAATGAGTACTCTATAAAATCTTTAGCTACAGGAATTACCTTTTATTGGGTACATGGCCGTTTCCTAAGGCCCTATTCTCCACCCAACATCCTTGATGGGGTGATGTCTGACGATTGCTGTCTTTTTTTAGTACTAGATGGTCCAGATTGCTGTCTTCACTTTAGTAAAAGAATGTTTTGTGGAAGAAAAATCCTGATTTAACAAATATGATCAGCTTATTACATGTCTGATCTCATAATAATATAATTTTGAATAAACTAATGATAATATCAGCCAAAAGACCCTCACCAGTTTTTAAGAACCCCGTAAATTGTGGCAACACTCCTATAAATACAAAATGGGCTATTCTCTCAAAGTCAAGTAATCAGATTCCTCCAACCCTGCGAATTATTCTGGGGCATCCATCAAAGGGTTCACCCCCAGCCACATCTAATTCCATTACAACACCTAAGCGGGACCCCCTTTTATAGGCTTGGCAGAGGTCCCCCAAGGAGCAAGGATTTTAGCTAATGGGATTGGCTAAAATATTAAATTGTTACCCCATGGGTACTTATTTCCTACCACTAATTCCCCATCCATTGTTTAGCTAAATTGGAGTGAGTTTTCTGAGCTTTGGCAGGCTGAACTAAAACTATTTCCTTATTCAGGCTGTAACAAGCTGTCCCAAACTTATCAGTGAATTCCCTTTGACCCTTGATACCATTTATAATACTGAATGGTCTGATATCGAGAGGGTTCATTTTTTGTTCCATGTGACATTAAAATCCTGATGAAAATCACTTTTTGATTATTTAGTGTTTTTATACTTTTAGTAATATCTAAAACGTTTTTGTGGACCCAGCACCCATCAGAACCAGTGAGCAAAAACAGCTGGTTTCCCACAGGTGGTTAGCCTGGCAGGGTAATTCCTGCTTCCACTCTAATGAGAGTTTTGTTCAATTCAAGTTTTTACCTTTACTGGCTAGTAAAAATATTGGTTTGTATTTATGTCACAAGGTCGACCCACCTTAAATACTTTTTATATATATCTTAGATTCTTAAATAATAAATTTCTAATTGGAAACCAACAAAACATTTATTTTTAGTTTTCTTACACCTTAGGGGCTATGTGTACAAATTTGCCAGTTTTCATATCAACCAACTAAGGGAGAGTCTGTCAGGCAGACAGCAAGTTAGAATTAGACTGGCCTGCCAGCCTAGGTGCCAGAGCACCCAAACGGCAAACCAGAATGCCAAAGGCACTGCTGCTGGTATGACGGATATGAAACTGGAAAGGAGTTTCTGCCAATAACTGCTGGTGGGCCAGAATCTCGTACAGGCACATAATAAAATACCAGAAAAATATGGCCATTAACTCTGAGGGGTGTGTGAGTGTCAGTGGGATAGGCGGTTTATTTCTCAACAAAAAAACAAATTCTTTGGGAAAGGTTTTTAATGGAAAATAAAGAAAGATTGACCAACAATTTTATCAGTGCAAAGCAACTGATTAAATAGTGGTCAATTGATGAGGAAGCAAGCTGGGATCAGGTCCCTCAGGTTTGACCTAACAGGCGAAATTTTCAGGAATGGGGCAGATAACTCGATGGGAACAGACATTGAAGGATTTGGCAGCAGGCCGAGTCACTGTTAGTTTGACCTTGAATGCTTGAACTGAGACTTGACTGCATTATAATCAGTTGGCATGATGGTGTCTGGCCTGATGAGCAACGTGAATCTCCCAAGGCCACCCCACATAGGGGTGGTTTCAATTGGTTGGTAACAGGTTCAGGATGCCTAAACCGCCTGTGCCTGGTCGCTGGGCTGTTTGTTTGATCAAAAGCGTTGCATCGGCTGCAACGCCTGATTTTCCAGAAGGGAGCTTCAAAATATTGCTGATGGTGTTAGATGCTGCTATCTGCACATCGGGGATCATCCACAACGATTTTAGGATGGGGTTAATTATGAAAATTGCAGTGTTGGCCAAATCAAAACCATCAGCGATTCTGGATGATGAGTCAATCTTCATTCCTTTTTGACTATGTGAATTCTGATTATTGCACTTGTTTCCACTCATTTTTGGACAGATCAACTTCATTTCAGTGATTTCAGCACAAACTTACCTGATCAGGCGTACAAGTTCAGGTGAGGTGATTGTGGGAACTGGGGGAGGGATCCAAAGAGGGAGGGCTGTTACCCAGCACTCATCTACCATGTGGGTGAGGTCGCCCTGGGTAATGAGGGGTACAGCCACCCCCTTTGGTAGCTTCTTACTCAGAAATGGGTAAAGGGCCCAATCTAAGCACAGGGGACAGTCCCCTGGACTTACAGAGTCCTATAAAAATCACCCCAAGAGTGAATGATACTTGGTGATAATTCTTTAAAGGTTGACGTTTTATCTGAGGTTGTAAGAGTATAATCCTGAAGTTCAGGGGTCCCAGAAAGCATCAATAGTTTTTTGATGGTCACCTGGTGGGTTTAAGAGCTCTTCTGCCAACAGCCAAAAATTCATCCCTCATCTCTCTTTTAGGATTTAATTTGTGCCTAGAGAAAATTGGTCTTCAAAGGTGGGCGTCTAACCAACCACAATAGCAGGTCCAAACTACTGGGCGGCGCCTTTCTAATAGATGTTGTAGGAGGTAAGGTGAGGAAGGGGTGTGGTACACTAGAAATAGAAAGGACAATGGAGTGAGGTTTACTGCAGATTTATGATTTTTTTTGGAAATTTGGTTACAATTATCGCTGAATATCTCCCTTCAATTGGGTTGTAATAATTATACCTTTTTATTGCCTCCAACGTGTCCATACTGTAACCGCGTTTTGTTAAAATAAAATGATCAATAGTAATAGATCATCACTGGACCTTTTAATATATTTTAAACAAAAAAAGAATAAATTTAATCTAACACCCTACCATTAGCAGGGTGCTGGATTTTATGTGTTACTAGAGAGGGTAATTAATATGCGGTAATGATTATATTGGATGCCAATTCAAAACTTGAATAGTCAAAATCACTTCTTAAAAAGTGTTTTTGAGGTTGTAACATTGACTAAAATTTCCATACCATTCTAAGGCTGAGTTAATACCTTCCAAATGCCAAAATTTGATTCACAGTTTTGGAGTTTGTAGATGAGTTCAAGCTCCGTTTCCCCCCTTTTCTTCTCAACCTTTTTCCATTTTTACCTTTTTAAATATCTTTTCACCTGGTGCTGCCTCAGGTAGCTTTTATTTCATTAACTGTGGCACCTGATTAAGCTACCCATTGCAGAGGGGAAATGGGAAATGGGTGAGGGTCTTCCTGTCCTTCCCTAACTATATTCAAATTCATCTTTTTCTTTCCATATAAATATCAGCAGAATCTTTGACTATGATGGGTTTGGCATGGAGGGTAGGTTGGGGAGGGCCACAGAAAAGCAAGGATAGGCAACAGAAACCCATATTCGTCCAGGGTATATCCATGGTCAGAAATCTGTGTGAGAGGAAAGGTCCTGGGATTTAAGCCCTTTATTGACCTAAAAGGGTGCATTACCTTGTCCAACTTAATAGCATGAGCTGCAGGCCTTACACCTACCCTCACCATTGGAGGCCGACTTAACTGATGTATAGGCAATAGAGGTAGACAATGTGTGGGAAATGTCATTTTCTCTCTTGAATTATGACAGGCACCCAACCTATTAAAGATAAAATTGAAGTTGTAACACTCTAACAATAGGGTCTCCCAAGGACCCGTTAAATAATTGTCATGCAAACATGGCCAATGGGAGACTTTCCTCGATCCTTTAAAGAAAAAAATAAGTTTAGAAATTGAAATGTTTGCTTACGTGCTAGAAAGTTCATCCACCAGGTAAAATTTTTGAGGAAGCCACATTTGCTATACCCAACCTCTGGTCAACTGGCGTAAATCTGAAAAATATACTTGGTAGCTCTCAATCTTGGCCTATTAACATGTTGAAGTGTAGTTCAGTGTCAATAGCACTACCTAGCATCTAGTCACTCAAGTGGATGTGAGGAAAATGCTCTCACTGACAGCTTAGTTGGTGCCTGATATCATCAGGTTGAGATACAAGGGCATGTAAGCTCAAATTGTCATATATTCAGTTTAGGTTATAGTATAGTTTACAACAAATTGGTTATTTACTATATACATTGAAACAGTGTTAATGAGTTACTAAGGCTTCTCCACCATTATAATTTGAAACAAACAAACAATTTGATGGTAAATCTTGAAAAAATTTCAAGTGAGACTGTGTTTTTACCTGGGAAGGCAATGTGGGAGTGAAAAGAGAATTTTAGCTTAGGCTTAGTTAGATTAATGTCCATATATTTATTGGTCTACCCAAAATGAGGCGACCTGAGGACAGTACTGCACAAATCAATAGGGAAAATGTTAAATCAAAATTAACAGAAAAGGAGGATAAATATTGGTAAACCTTTACATGTAGCGTTCTGATAGGCCAGGAACTCTATGTGCTGCCTTACTATTTAGTACCTTGATTTGGGGCATTGGTGTGCAATACCAATATAAATACAAATCTTCCCTTACCCAGAGTTCATTAACTGGAATCAAACTCAGGAGGCAGTAGTCATCGAGTCCATAAACTACCACTGGAACACTCCCTTCATAGCCACATATTTTTATATTTTATTTAATCAAGGCAAGCTCACCAGGGGACAGAAAATACTGAGCTCCAAGGAGAAAAACTTATACTAAGCTAGAATTTAACTAACAGAAAGAGACGAGATTATCACTCAAACTTAACCAAAAAATAAAATAAAAAACTAAAATGAACCAACCAGGTCAGTGCGGTAAACTGTTATGCATCCATGGTGGGTGGTGAGTTGGGATTGGGAGGCTCATCTTCCTCCTCTGTGTCAGACAGTGTACAGCAGAGCGCTGTGAGCATGGGCGTGGGTGCATCCTTAAAATGGGGTCAAGTTAACAGAGTGTCTTGGGCAGCACGAAATTAGCTATGAGAAGAGTTGTGATGTATTTGGATAGGGCTTTCTCTGCCTTGAGGAAAACTTTGGGTAGTGTGGTAAAGGCGGCAATGTTGTTGCTGGTAATGCAAGTCTTGTGGCCAAATTTTGTGACCATCACAACTTTTTGTACTGCCTTGTGGGCAACTAGGTGGTGATCAGATGAATTCTTTTTTTATACTTGTTGTATGGGGGAAGGATAGGGCAGGAATCCTCTTGGCCAAGGCTGTGACTAATTTGCTACAGCCTTTTGGAGGGGGCGAGAATCAGGGGAGGCAACAGCCTCTTCATTTATTTGTGGTCGCTTCAGAATTTATCAGTACAAGAGCGTAGATCATAGTGCTGAGTTGGAAAATGGGCTGCATATTCTGCGTTTAGGTACGTTTTGAGGCCTGACGCCACAACTGAGTTGGGGATGGGATTTCCCAAGCCATTAACCTCCTCCAAATGATTCCAGAGGGTTTTTTTTAAACAATAGGTTGATTGGCATACAGGTGGGCTAGATTGGGTGGTTGGGTGGGTTTTGAATTTACTGGGGTTCATGATGGCTCCTAACTAGTTGGAGTATGAGTGGCGGTTTGACATGTTAGTTCCTTATTGATTATATCCATGGTAGTTGCATCTACCATTTTGGGTGGAGGGGGAGGGAGGATTGTGCCCCATTACAAAAAAAAGTTTTTATGTTGGCAATGGGAGCATAATACTGGGAGTTGAGTGTGTGGGCTCCATCTTATACTATGGCGGGCAGCGCTGCTTTGAGTGGTCCAGGTCAAAACAAATGGGGCAGATCATGCGCCCTTTGACTACTCTGGCGAGAAAGGGTGGTTGGGGGCAGTGGTGATAATGGTGTGAGGAGGAATCAAAATGGCAATTTCAGTTGATGTTGGGTGTATAGTTGCAAAGGCATGAGGGCCTGCAAGTAGGTTGGCTCCATTGGGAACCACAAATTTTAAAATGGGGTCGGCATCATATACTGACAACCCAGCTATTAGCTCATTGTATAAAGTTTCAGGTGGGAGGTGAGTGGGGAGGTCCAAAAATTGAACAAAAAGAGTGGTAGCATTAGGCAACCAGGTGCAATTGGTGGGATGGGGGTACCTTGGAACTTAAGGGGCTGTTGGCTGCAATTTCAGCATCAGCTTCACAACTGAAGCTGAGGTCAAAGTACCTCTTGTAGGAGCGGAATTTGATAAAGCCTGCAGGCTGCACATGCGCCTGGGCTAATTCTAATATTTTTTTGTCATTATAGGGATACAAGTTTCCATATTCAACCTGGAGGCTGAATTGCATCCTGCTTTGGGGGGAGCACAATGGGGCTATGAGGCACCGCTTGGGAACATACAAGGTGGAGGGCGAGATCCTTGGGGGGAACGTATTAACCTGAGGAATTGGGGGGCTGGTTGACCTAGTTCAAAAGCATTTACCTGCTGGGTGGAAGATGCTACGGGGGTTGCCACTACCCCATTTTGGAGCAACGGACAGTAGGGCTGAGGACATTTTGGTATTGCTGTGTGTCAGTTTTTGGAGTATTTATTTCTTCTGTAATTTTTAAATTCGCTTGAGTGTGTTGTTGAGCGGAAAGAAAAACCCTTGGCCAAATTTTTTTTATAATGAAATTTGATTATATAAAATTTAAGAATAAAAAACCAATTAAATTCCACATCAATTAGGTCTAGTTGAGTAGACTAAATTTTAAAATTTAAATTTATAATTTGAATACAAATAACACTATATAAGGGAACAACAAATTGCAAAATCAAAGATTATAAATTTCTTTTATCCTGACACTCCAAGGACTCAATGTACAAACTTTTAGTATTTTACAAACCTTAAAAGCTACTTTTTAAGGTGAATCAGAAAGGTTTTAAGTAATGTGTAATGATTGTTGCAGCTGCTATTGGTCCCACATTAGCTCCCTCAACTTGATGCACAGTATTTTAAAAAAATTACTGGAGTATATGCCTCCAAGTCAGCCATAAGCTCCTTGTAGAGGAGCTAAGGATCTATATGTAGTTGTAACTTATCAAGTGAACCACTACCTTGGTATTAAAAGATTAGGATCAATTTTTTAAGAACTATCCATTGTATTTGAGCATTATTGTTGCTGTATCTTCAACAGTTGTTATGTTTCTGATATCTTATCTAAGAATCTTTTAGGGTGAAAATTCAATAACACCAGCTTTGTTGTATGAACAAGTTCTTTACAAACTCCCTATCAGCATATAGAAATAAATTCTTTAAAATATATGGAACGTATTAAGGTAATGAATTGAGTTAATTCTATACGATTACCAATTAAGCTAAGTTATAGGCTAGATAGTGTGAAATTTTTGGAGAGATAAAATTCCCCACAACTTTAGATGTGCTGGATGAGCCTATCCAAAAGCTTTTTAAGGATCAAAAAATACTATGTGATGGAAGTTCATACCTATAATGGAGTGACAGATAACATTAAGGCTTAAATTCTATTAGTAAAAAGTAGAGTATTAGAAATTGTTGTATCTTAAAATATAACAAACTTCAGTAATATAGAATGTCTGAAATGTGGTATTTGAAAGTGTTTGGCTCAGGAAAAATCTTTAATTTATTATAAATGACATTAGTCAAATTTATAAGATAGTCTAGCAGTGATGGTGAGGTTTATAACTTTGCAGGTGAATGGTTATAAGGGTTTAAGACATAGTTTTATTGGTATAAAACAGAAGTATATTAATGTGATTTTTATGTTTTAGTTATCTGAGTTATTCTATAATTTGAAAGCAGTTTATAGATTATAAGCGGTTAGATAATCTTAGATAATTTATACAGTTGAGGTTAAACCAGCTTAACGTCAGGTAAAGTAGACTTTTTTAATTAAATTACTCTTTGAGCGTAGTTATCAGTCTATTTAAGTTATATTCTTTTTGTTTTGTTGAGTTAGATTTATCCTGATCGCTTTAAAAACTAGTTTATTTTACTGGCATTCAGATATATTGACTTTGGCAATTTAGTTTAAATTGGATAAAAGATTAGAAGTTGAATAAGATAGAGTTTAAGATACCTTTTTGTTAAGAGTAAATTTAACCAGGGTAATATGACAATGCTTTAAGTCTTGTGGAAAAAACCCTGAGGCTTAATTGGGAGAAAATCCCATTTTAGATTAAAAGAGGGGAGTGAGCCAGTGGATGTCACTCTTGTCACAGTGGGCGACTTGACCCATGTGGTTGAGAGGTGGGTGATGGCATAACCCTTGAAATCTATATCGTTTCCCCATGCCAACCACCTATGAGTTGGTTCAGAAGAATTGGGGTGTGTGGGAGGTTGTCGTGGTGGTCAGGGGCCACTTCCAGAAGAAGTTTGGCTGCAATTCTCCCCCCATAAAGGGTAATTCTACCAATGTGATTTTTCTGAGGAAACTAAATTAAGATCTGGAAAATATAAATTAATTAATCCTGTTTTGGTGGACAAATCCTCAAACGCCACTTTTTTTTATAGGTAGTCAAGATTTCATCCCTAATAGGTACAGGAATATTAAACCCCATCCCTGCTCAATGGGACTGGCAATATGTGGCCTTGCAATGGGCACCCAGTCAGCAGCTGGATGAAGCGCCGCCAATCTACCAAGTAAAATTGCATTAGTAGGGGTAATTTGATGGTAAAATTTGAGCCTAAGTCAGTTGGCAAGGCTGAGATAGATCCTGTGTCATAAGAATGATGGTAATTTGATCCACCATAATTAAATTGCATATTTATTTCCAACAGAATATGTAAGTATTTTGTTCCTATTTTTTATGAGCTTTTAAGGCTTGGACCCCAACTTGTTTACTGTCTCTTGATTTTTGCCCTACCACCCTTTAGTTCCAATAAGAAATAATACTAAAAAGACTGGAATTTTATTTGTAAACTATTAGTCTGGTTTGACACTTAATGATTATGATTGTAATTTTAGAAATTTCTATTTGTGCTCATGGCTGCCTTACCACTGTTTCATCCCACAATATTGAAGGCTGTACCAAAGTTATTTTGGCTTTTCTTCTGGGTGGTCACTCACCATGAATTCCAGGCTAGTCTTATTATCAGCACGCTCTATGACAAATGCTCTAATCCACTTCAATGAACAAAGAGAGTGGATGATATACTTTACTTGCTAGCTGCCAACTTTGCTTGGGTTTATAAATCACCAGGTAATCTGATTTATCATTTTAGTCTCTATTTTTGTAGCTGGCCATTAGTAAGTTTAGAACCAATAAACCTATCATATTAATCATCTACCACTTGGCAAAATCAATTAATTTATTGATATCAAAGACTACCAACCACCTGGGCAAAACCATTTAACTTAAAATTAATTTAAAATTACCAATCACTTATGAAAATCTATGAACCTATCAGCTTAAACAAATAGCACAAAACGCTCAGCTGAAATGATATATTTATTGACATTATAGCATTGCATATTTATATAAACTTTAAATAACTTTATATTGAAAGTAATAAGCTTTAAAAAATAGTCTATGGCCAATCCCAAAATGTAACAAGTATTTATGCTAAATATTGGTTTTATTGATCTGTTTTGTTTAGGAGTTTTTTATCACACACATTGATTTTAACCTATATAAAGATTGGTTTTCTGTGGGATTTAAGATACTAAATCTAAATCCAAGAGAAATGTCTAAAGAATAGTTTACTAAAATGATTCAGGTATTATGTATGATAGCTCAGATAGTTACTAGACATGAACTCAACCTACACATGTCAATATTGAAATTAAGGTCAATATGCCTCCTACCTTGATTTAACAAAGGTTGTTTTAGGACAATATTGTTGGGATGATTGAGATCAATATAGAAATTATATTAGCCAATTAAATTATTGAGACTAGTTTAACATGCATGAACTTATCCAATTTGATCTCATCCTATTCGCTACCTGAATACAGTTGTTATCCAAGCAGTAGTATCAAAATTTAAAGGCTTTTGTCAAAAGCAGTTTATAATTAATTAGCATCCAGATACCTATGATTCGCTATGGTGTTTTAACTTACCAGATGATATTATCATAATTTAGATCTTGTATAGTGTTATTACACAACATCGCTCAGTTAAATAAACAAATGATTTTTATTGAGAATCTGGATTAATTAACATAGATAAACCACTAAATCGCTTAGTAAAACCCTTGAAAATGCCAAATCAAAAAATCAACTCAATTCTTGGTAAAACCAAACTAATCCTATCAGAACACCCAAAAAAAGACAAATTACCAAAACTGATTAACTAATCGAACCAAACAGTCACCTAACTGCTTACTAAAACCATCAATTCTTACCAATCAAACCAAAACCGCCCCGTTTGGCAAAACCATTGAAACTGTCAGAAAGTTGGGTAAACCTTCACACTGTCCTTAATTTTAGGTCTTCAGTATTCCAAAGACCCATGCAAAAGGTTTTTTTAATTTAAATTAAGTATAGGAACTTGAGAGATAGCTCCACAATTGATAAGAAAAAGATTTAGTTTATTTCAAAGAACAATACTTACAGGAAAAGAGTGCCATTATTTTGGGGAAATTACCAAGTGCATACGTGCCAAGATTAATAGCTAAATTTCTCCTTTGGGGTTTCTGTGGCATCAAGATGATTTTATTATTTAATTTAAAGATCATCCCTAACAATGCTACAGCTAATACTTTAAGTCAGGTTTGAATTCTGCTTTCAGAGATAATACAACATTCAATTTTGGATGGACTTTTGACAACGTCCCCTTTTAGATCTTGGCATAAGTGTGTAAAGGGTGGATAAATTGCCTATGCACTTGATTTACCACAGTACCCTTGGAAAACTCCACCTCATCCTGATATGCAAGAGCATCTGTCTTGATGTCTTTAATGATAATAGGGTTTAGCAGGTTTAATGTTATATTCTTAG
>JAKSZP010017907.1:0-27369 GCA_022478985.1 Massospora cicadina | reverse complement strand
GTTATGGCATTTCTAAGATGTCCCACCCTAAAACTTTATAAGACGTACAGGTTTTTTGGGGATAGTATGATATTTTTATCAGTTTATTCCCATTTTTTGACACCTCCAAGCCTCTAGTATTTTTATTGAATAAGGGTGTGCCCTTCCAATGGAAAAAGAGCAACAGTAGGCCTTAGACCTATTATGCACATCTCTCTCACATTCACCTGTAATTAGATATCCCAACTTTAATAAACTTTTTTACTTTTTACTGATGCTTGAAACATAGCTATTAGAGCTATATTACCTCAGCATGATAATAACTTAGCGGACCATCCCATCGCCTACTATAGCAAGACCTTAACCAGAGATGAACGCAACTATAGCATTGTGGAATGTGAATGCTTGGCAGTCCTACTGGCTATTAAGCAAATTCAGCCCTACTTATATAGAAATAATTTTACTTTAATTACCAACCATGTTTCCTTGTAATGGCTACAACAAATGAAGGATCCTGATGGGAGGTTAGCCCAATGACGTTAAAACATCAAAATTATGACTTTTCCATTATTCATTGACCAGGGCCCAACCACCAAAATGTGGATTGCTTATTCAGGTTCCCCATTTTAACTCTAACCAACACTGAGGAGGATCAACTCTAAGACCTCTTAACTCAATTCCATATATGGAAAGATGAATCTCCAACCCTTTAAAAAGTTAGAAAAAAATGGCAAATCTTCAAGTCAAAAATGGCTAACTTCACAAACTTTTTTCCCAAAAAAGGTTGACCCTACATGTTGATTTTAATCTCATCAGATGGCTGGTTCTTCTTCTGCGGTATGGTGGCGTTTTGAACTTCTATTGTATGAAGACAATAGACCAGATGGTGACTATAGTTAAAATATAACTCCTTTGTAGTAGCACTTGAAAGATGTCTCTCCTGTCGTTACTTAGATGATGTCACACTGCCCTGATCTTAATGATCCCAAGTAAATACTTGACTCAATACAACTTAAAGTAAAACACAAAAAGCTTACAAGTTAAAATATAAACTAGTGGTAATTTTTGATTGTATTTTATTAGTATCAACTTGGAGATAATTTATAGGGTTTGATGTTCACCACATCTTACCCATGACATTTCATTTTCAATGGCACTTGGCCAGAGGAACATGTAAAATGTTCGTTTGAGGGTCTACAAATACTTTGACTCAGGGCATCTCGCATGATCTTGGGGTCAGTGTAATTAAAGTCAATATTTTCAAGATGGCGTTTCAGACGCGTCTGAAGATAGCTGAACAGATTCTCTTTCACAAGAAATCTTTAGCACATACCAAGGTGATTTGTACCACTAATTAGTAGTTAATTTGATCAAAAACTCAACTGACATTAAAAACTAATTTTGACATAGACCAACAAAGCCCATGTGCCCAAGTCAGTAAGTTGACAATTATTATTAAGTCTGATCTAACCTACAAAGCCCTTGAGCCCTTGTCATCATAGTCAAATATTATTAAGTGAAATCACTAGGCCATGAATCCCAAGTTTGTATATACTTAGAATATTTTTGGTTTATAGTAACCAATGATTTAGATCCAGTCAACCATTCAACACTACATATGACCTTTGGCTTGAACTAACTTTATTTGGAGGGACAACGACAAGTCAGCCACAGGGGAATTCAGAAAACTTCTTAGTGGCTTAAGACTTTATGATACTGGGAAGAAATGCTTGTTAAAATCTAAGATGTAATAGAGTCCTGCCTGGTATGTAAAGGTTAAGCCAGACCCAATCTCCAATTTCAACTTTTAGTGCTTCCACCCTGTGAACCCTTCTATGCCATTATCATTGATGCTATGGGGCCTCTCCCTTAATCCTATAATATTCATCAATTCCTCCTCCTAGCAGTGGATCATTTAACTAAATGGATTGAAGCTGTATCACTACCCTCTGATTTGGCAAAAGCTTTTGCCACATTTTTGTATAAAAGTATTATACATCATGAGTGCCCTAACATAATTTTAATAAAGGCAAAACTTATGATTGTCACTTGTGAAATATTTACTAGAGCTGATGGGATCCAATAAGGTATTTTCAACTCTCTATTATCCTGCAACCAGTAGAATGATAGAGTGGGTGAATGGTACTAATTGCAACCCTCCATAAAATGGCTATGACTGGCCCCCTTCATTAGCCCCAATATTTGCCTAGTGCAATTCTGGCCTATAGAATCAGCTATCATTGCATTATTAAAGTGTCACCCTTTCAAGCATTGTACAGAAGAAATCCCCAGCTGCCTTCTTAAGTGCAGCCTATGCTTGACTAAGCCTCCCATGAGTCCCATGAAGTCACTATACAAAGTATTATCAATGAAATTATCTGACTTCAGGCCCTGGCTTCCAAGAACTTATCTGCTACCACTATTAGAGAAACAAGTCGGTTTAATGACAAACATGACCCTCTGCACACCTTCCAACAGGTGACCTAGTCCTTTTCTACCACCATCAGCTGGGAGGTTGTGAAACTAAATTGGGCACCAACTGGTCTGGGCCCTACAAAGTCATTTATAAGCAGGCCAACAAACACTCAATTGTGGAGGTTGTTCAGGGTACCTTAATAACTGTTTACATGTATGATTTTTCCAACCATTTTCTCCCCTGCGCCAAGATCTAGAGGGAGCGTTGCTGGGATTCCTACCCAAATCAGAGATTCATGGGTGTCAGATGAAGGGAATCAAACCCAACCCAATGAAATTGGCAAAACTACTAGTGGGGATGATCCCCAACAAAATTTGAGCGCTCATGATATTGGGGATAATCCCTGACCAATATCATGCCCTCTTGACATTGGGGATCAACCCTAACTAACCCAATTAAATAGCACTTACCTGAAACCCCTTTTAATATTGGGATTAAATTCCAATCTATGTGGCAATCAAATCCTGTTTGATCTATGCAATCAGCATGCCATAGAAGCCCTGATTGGTATTAAAAATAGATCTTAGCTTTTGACAAATGAAGGTTGACCAAGAAAAACTCCCTAATCTACCATATAACCATGCTTCTAAGCAATAAACTTTACTCTTACTTTTTGTCATTTAAGCTAAACTGGCCTGCTCTATTTACATATAAATTCTAATAGTTAGTATTTACAACTCCAGGAACGTTAACCTGAGGAAAGACTTTTTGGCCAAGAAAAGCAAAATATATATAGTCCAGCACCCAGAAACTTTGGTTCTCCTGGCCTTAAAAATTTAAATAGACAATTGTTTTAAAGCCCCTTAGTCCCAACAAACCCCCATCAGGTTGGGACCACCTAGTACTAAAAAAGAACACTAATTTGTTTAGTATTTTTGAATTAAACATAGATGCTTTCTTTCTGTTAATAGTTAGTATATTATTCCTAAAGATTATACATAGTCTTAATATCTCTTAACCCAGTATTAAGTTAGATTGTCAATCCTAATTCAAAAAGTCATGTTTTAAGGACATTACTCCTTATTCTGGCAAATTGATTCTAAATTATCAAGAGTTAAGTTTGTTATAGATAAATATATGAAAATATAAAAAAAACTAAAAACAATACATAAAGGTCTCTTAGAGATTGTGTGGCTAATTTGTTTAATTTTAGTTATATAAAAATAAGAACCAACTCCTCGTGGATCAACCTTTGCATATAATATTGCATCTGAAGTCAAATTGTTTAACTCAGAATCACAATTGAGTTTAGCCAACTTGGGCTATTTTAAGACATAATAAGATATTCTAAATCAATCAAGCAATTTTAATTCACTCAATATACATTAAAGCCTATCCTAAACTTAGTTAATTACCATTTCTAGTAACGTTTACTACCAATCAACTGCATGGCAGAAGGACATTTAAAAAACTAGAAAATATGAAGCCACAAATAAGTATCATCTGCTAACCATAGTACTAAACTAAACTAACAAGTTATAATCAAGTATTGTTTAATTTAAATCTAGATTTTGCCTATTTTATTTCCATTTAAGTCATCTTTCTATTTTTAAACTTAACTTCTTTTTTTAGTCTTTTGTTTTTAAGATAATACCTAAAAACAAGTTCTATCTATATTGAATTTAAGGCTTCAGCTGGGCACAATGCTATCTAACAAACATAATAACTAGCTTACATTGCTCATAGTAAATAAACTAGATGGTTGCCACATTAATTCCTATGTTTTGAGCATAAGATATAACTAATTGTTAGAAGCTTGTATATTCAAGACTTTATCATTATTTCAATTTTTAGGACCAGTTCTATCCGGTGGGCAAAGCTGCTAGAAAGTGCATAACATGACTTCAAAATTGAGGGTGTATAGCTTAAAATTTTCAGTTGATAATGATAATTTAGATATATATAGACTCAAGAAAATTTTATGAAATTTATACTTCTATGATCTTAAATCAATGATACTATTGAACAAGTGGGCTTTCTAAGGTGAGCTAAGGTTGATGATTTGTCATCGTACATGGATAAAAAATGGATCAAAAATAAACTTTTAATTAATACATATTGAAATATCTTGGATCAGTACTTATGAATTAGTAAAACTTCTAATGCAAAATACGGGAAAGTTGTATCAAATCAAGAGGAAAAGCGAAAATCTATAGTACAAGGATAAAAAGTCTGGCAAAAAAGTTTTACTGGTGTAAGCTCAACGTAACCTAGAAATTTTGAGAGCTTAACCTTGAACCAACCTTTGGATAATAAATATTGAATGTTAAATTTTAAGATAGCTAAAGCGGCTACTAAATAAATATCCTCAAGCCAACACATGTAAACTAGAATCACTGGCTAGTGGTTTACATTCTTTCGGCAAACCCTCTTGTTGGCCAAATTCGATTCGAATGGGCGAAAGTTAGTATCCTTGTGAATTGAATTTTCCCTATTGAGGCGGCTTTTTGGAATGGGATTGATTTTGTTTCTAGAAGAAAGAGTGGGCTGCATCAATCTGGATTCCACCCGTTGGGGAGTCCCCTTGGTTTTAGAAAATATACCGTAAGTTGTAAAACTTTAGGCTTACTTGAGTCAACTAATAAAGCGGAAGGGAAGAAGAAGCTGGGCTCGGGAAAGAGCATCTATGGCGACCGGCTTTCTCAGAGGCAAAGAGTTGGATCGAATGTTTAGCCCTAAATGGGTTCTTGCTTTTAACTCACAAATTGGCCTTGCGCGCTTCAAAGGCTGTTTCTGATATCTGATCTTCTCGGAAGACTGGTCTTTAGCAGCTTGTTGGATATTGGCGGGGCTGGTTCAGGCTTAGCGGCAGGGGATGGATCCAATTGGGATGGTTGTAGAGTATGCGGCAGGCTAGTCTCTAATTGAAAAATAAATATACCGTTTTTCCTTTTTACCAACTGCTTGAAAAATACAGACTGGGGCATCAGTTGCTGGTAAACCACAAGCAATTTGGCCTAAAACCCCAAGACTTATGTCATCGATAAAATCTTTTGAAGTGATTTCTAGGGAGCTTGGGAGCTCACTCATATCATATTGGGGCAAATTTTCTTCCTTTGACATTGGTTGGTTTGTGAAATATGTCCCTAAGCTGATATCATCAAGAAAAATGAGGAGTCGTTCCCATCAAATGGGCTAGGGGCATCTTCAATCCGAGTTATAATCCTCCCTCTCTTGAAGGTTGACAAGCTTAATCATATTTAAATTCTCAAAAACGTACAGAGTTCTAATTTCAATCAAAGTTAGTTTAACGGTGTGTTATAAATCATTAAATAGCAATGCAAAACAAAAGTATTAAAATACGAACTCTAACTCACAACCAAGTGCTTCCTTGTAGAACCAACTTAGTAACTAGTAATGGCTTTTATTTCCTAGGATGATATTAACAGCTCCATGCAAAACACAAAAAAAGCAAAAGTACACTTACGCTATTAAACATATTATAAGGGTAACATCTTTTTAAACCGCATTAAAATAGAGACAACGCCTCAGACAATTAAGCATGCATCAAGTACAACGCATCATAGTTCATGTGTGAAGCCCTGCTGCGAAAACATATAACAAACAAACTTGGCTTTAACTAACATCCAATCTAAATCATTTTAAAATGGTCTTTTAAACGCAATAAACTCCGACATAAAACCGCCTTATTTAATAAACTTCGTTGCGTCACAAGTTTTTACAGATCAATACACCATTTATCAAGCTTTTTAGGTCACGGACCCTAAGATTAAGCAAGAATCTACTATATTCACCGTGTTTAAAAGAATAATAAGTGTATGGTCTAAAATCTTTACAGCTTAGAAAATCCTTGAGCCAATAAACTGGATACAACATTTATGCATTAAGCATTTGTAGTTTAGCTGAGCAAGAAAGATTAGTAACCCTCTCAAATAAACTATGATTTAATCAAGCAAAATAAACCCAAAATAAATTTTACTTAAAGAAGTTCAAAACAATTCTTAGCTAAAGGCTTCACCTGCCTACATTTTATTTATATTGAAAAGGTATGTCCAAATAAAGGACACCTTCACAACCAAATTGTAGAATATGTAAAAAACATGAAATAAGAAGTAAACAAATGCAACCCCTGTCAAGATGAGAATGAGTAAATGCCCGAGATATTGTAAAAGTGGTAAACATATTTTGTACTTTAATTTTAGAAACCCTTCACTATCTTCAAAAACCATAATACATTAATTAGATAAAATATGGCATTACAAAATCATAGTTAAAACATAAATAAAGTAATTGTCAACCACAATAGGATACCTAAAAGTTTACTAACTGGTAACTAAGCAGAAGCGTTTTCCAATAACCAAAAAAATCAAGCCTGAGTTAAATAAAAATGTCTTTTGAGTTAAAATAGCGTAGAGTATCAGTAAAAAAAACAGTATCCTTCCTACCACACTTAAGCACACGCAATGAACAAATGCTTAGTTTGTATGACCACTCGTATTAATAATAATAAAAATTTTGGGAAAAAAGAACCTTCTTTAAAAAATCTCTAAAAAGTATGAAATAATTGAGAAATTAAGCCTACTCAATAAAACCCTTTTTGAAGTCGGTGCCATATTTTAAACTGAATTATAGAATTTTGCTCACAAATACAAATTATATCTTATATCTGGATTGTGTCCAAGTGTAAACTATAAGCAACTTAGAATAAATAGTACTGAGTATATAAATCATAAATACCTATCATAAGTCAGTTAAAATATGGTGCTGACTTCGAAAAGGGTTTTATTGAGAAGGCTTAATTTCTTGATTATTTCATACTTTTTAGAGCTTTTTTAAAGGAGGTTCTTTTTTCCCAAAATTTTTTTTCGAGAAAATTCTTTTTCCCAAAAAACTTTACCCCCAACTCTTTTTCCCCACAAAAAATTAGTGCCTTTTTAAAAGTGCCTTTTTTCCTACTATTAATAAATATTACTATCTTTATATATCTTTTTTGACCCCTTACTTATCTCTATAAAAATAAAACTCATTGTATATATTTTATATATATTATCTTATAAACAAATATATTAATAACTCTTTTATTAAATTTAGTTGATTTTATTGGTCAAATTATACTAAATTTACTGATTGCCATCTACAGTAATTCATTTTATTAGATTTGGTTGCTTTTACAAGTCAATCTATGTAAATTTATTGATCACTATCTAAAATTATTCATTTTTATTAAATTTAGATGAGTTTATTGATCAAATTATGCAAAAACGATAGCCATCTATAATGATTTAAGCTCATCCCACTATGAGCTCAACTGACTGAATTTTGAACATACCCCCCAGCCATAGGACATATATAAAGTGCTTTGAAGCTATCGCTTCACCGATGCCAGAAAAAAGTTTATCCAAAGTTGGATTAGTCCCACAAATATCTATCGCTTCCGAGCCCATTTTGATATATTTATAAAATTAATGGGCAGATACTTTACCAATAATTACAAATGCAAAATGGACCTAAGTTGAAGCATCCTCAATTTTTGATGATCATCCAAATCAGTCCAGTATTTTCAGAGTTATGCATGAACAAACATCTAAAAAATAAAAAAAAACATACAGTTCGAATTGAGAACCTTCTCCTTTTTCAAAGTCAGTTAAAAAAGTGAGATTTTACACTTTTACAGTAACATAATTTTAAAGAATCTTATAAAGTATTCTGATAAAGAATTGTCAAGCTCAAATAACTGGGTAGTTAGTTGTGGTATGTTGCTCATGTACTGCCAATGAGCCTGAACTTAGAGAAGAAAATCAGATCAATGCTCCAGACCTTCCTGTGGTTCAAGGCAAAGGTAGCACCAATACCCCTGGAAGCCCTGTCAAAACCAAAGAATGAAGGAGGCATGGGCCTCCTGGATTTTGAATCTCACACCCGGTATATATGGGGGAAGTCATTCCTGAAGCTAACACAGATGCACATGCACTGCCCAACCCTAGCATGGGGTGTGAACTGAGCAAGAGCCCAAGGCCTCCAAGAGCTGGTCTTTCCCAATTGATACATGAATGGATGGTGAACCACCTGTGGATAACCTCCCAAAAAGGTACTCCACACTACTGGCAACTATGCAATTGGGCCATGTGCCAGGGCAGATTTTCATTTGAGCAATCAGACTGAGAAGCTGACCAAATTCAAAGGGATGTCAAAGCACATAATTCTGCAATGAATTCTGCAACAAGCTGGGAGGAGCATAACCAAATCACTGACAGATATGCAACTAAGTCAATCAGAATAAGGTACAAATTGATGCTGATAGAATATGGGGATCTGCTCCCGAAACCGGGGTGCAATCCACCCACCCATCCACAGATCCTAAATGACTGGACTACTGAAGGCCATGACACCAACTGTCATAGAAATGGCTGATAAGAATTAGACTGGGCTCCCAGTCAGGGTATGTGAGCATCCAGTGGAGAGCCCATAATGCCAAGGGCACAGCAGTCCATGTGACTAGAAGAAGGGGGGATCTAGTGGGGATGTGAGGAAAGTAAATGTTTATAAATGTACCAAAGGCCCCCAAGGCAAACCAGACAGTTGCAATGGGGGCAACCGTGAGTCTTGTGGGGCAACCCCCAAGGGAGGGAGAGGTGGGGAGGATGATGAATCCTCCAGGATGCACGGTTGCTGGCCTTCAGTTATGGGTAGGTGGGTCTGTGCACCAGAGAGGGGTGGCACAGGACCCACCGCGCAGACAGAGGTGCTGTCGGAGGGAAAAACAGACCCATGACAAGCGTTAGGGCTGAGTCCCCCTTGGTCTGGGTACTCTGGGGCCCTTAGGTGGGTGGGCTCAATGGCAGATGAGCTAGGTGTGGGGGATGAGCTCATGGGCATCAGGGCGAGGGCACCCTGAGGCTGCTCTGATAGGGGAGCGCTCTCAGAAAACCTGACAGCAAAGCAAATGGATGGGTTCACGTTTAATGGATACACAAAAATGGATGGAGAGTCAACTCCATCATTGAGAGTGAGGCAGCTTACTGCAGATACAATCCACCACTGCATGGTGGGGTTGAGTGACTGGATGACCCATTTGGCAATCATTGGGATAACTATTTGGGTGACAGCGCACTTTGCTGGATTGATCAGCGGAATTTTGAACAGAAAAAACAAACAGGCAGAGTCTGCAATGAGGCGTTTGGGGTATTTGGCTTTATTTTGGCACAAAGTGCAAGGATAATAGAGAATGAACTGACAACTGCCCATCAACAGGGCAGTTGCCTTAAGTATTGAGCAAATCACATAGTGGGGATGCTAGGGTATTGGGTGTTTGGGGATTGGCGATGGGGTTTGGTTGGCTGGCGGGTGGGGGAGTGGATGGATGCCCAAAATCTTAGCAAAAATCAAAAAAACTTTTGCTGATTTTCCCAAATTTTGGGGCCAGACCAGGTCAATGGTACCGATCTGGGCCTTGACCATTCGAGTCAGGAAGCTCACACAGTTTGGATTCCCCAGATTCGTCCCAGGGGGCTGTGGCCTTGGTGCTTGGTTGTCTGCAACCTGGTCTGGACCCTTGATTTGATTGTCTACATGATCCAAACTTCTTGGATTCATTCTGGGGGGTAGGGGCAGCTGGTCTGAGTCACTGGTGGCCTGGTTTGAGACCTGAATTGAGTTCCAATTTAACTCTTGGACCCAACCAGTCCAGACTGGCTCCATTAGCCCGGAATTTGCAGACTGGGCCAATACCTGCGCTGGCTGTTTCTTCAAAATTTTGGTAAATTTTCCCTGGTGAGTGAGGGGTCACAGGGGCCCGCCCATGGCCCCTGGCCTGCATGATCTCCTGGAAGGTTCCCTTCTATTAATTTTACCAGGGTTGGGGAGGAAGGAGGGGAGAGATCTGAATATCTCTAGGCGGAAGGGCAGTCACCCAGCGCTCATCAACCACATGTGCCAGGTCACTCAACTGCGACAGGGGGTCCACTTGGGCCTTTGGCCCCCTTTTGGTCTGAAAGGGATGCTGCTCCCTATCCAGTTGTAGGGGCTGGTCCCCAAGACTTACACTACCCTTTCCTTTTTTGACAGGAGGAGACCCCCACCTGGGGCATGGACCAGGGCATAGTTCTTGTGCCTCTCTGAGAGCTTTATGGCTAGGATGGCTGCAATCTTCTGGGGTGACCAGGGGGCTGCCAGGTGGGAGTTGTGGAATTCTATCAGGCCCTTGCAATTTGCACAGTCGTTTGCACTCACCCAGCTGTTCTCATATGAGGGGTAGCCTTTCCAGGCAACCAGGTACTGAACGGATCTGCAGGACCTCCGGGAAGCCAGGATAGCCTCCACCTCCACTTCGTGGGATTCCCCAATGAGGATTGGCTCTGGTGATGTTGGCCTTTCCCTTTGAAGGGGGTCAGGAGGGAGGTGTGGAAGACGTTATGCTGCTTCCACTGAGCGGGCAGCTTCAAATGGTAGGCTCCATTGCCTAAGTCCTTCTCCACCTCGAAGGGGCCAGAGCATTTGGCTGCGAGTTTCCAGGTGGGGGCTTTTAAGGGAAGATTTCAGGTGTCTAGCATGATGAGGGGCCAACTTTGATCTCATGTCCAGGGAGGCGCTTCTGGTTAACAAACTTTTTGTAATCCTCGGTGGACTTTGTCAAATGTTCACAAACCAGGTTGTGTATCTCGCGGAGTGAACACACACAGTCTTTGGCTGCAGGACAGTTGAGGAGAGCTGGGGGCCATTTTGGAAGGAGGGGTTGTAATTGAGGGTGGCCTCAAAGGGGGAGAGGTTGGTCGAGGAGTGGAGTGAATTGTTTTATATGCAAACTGTGCAAGGGGTAGGTCCTTGGCCCAAGTGTCCTGTGAGGCTGTCGCATAACAGCGCAGGTACTGCTCCAGTACCTGGTTCACTCACTCAGTCTGCCCATCAGACTGGGGGTGGTAAGCCGTAGATCTTCAGGGCTTGATGCTGAGGAGGGTTAGCAAATCTTCCCAGAACTGGGCGGTGAATTGGGGTCCCCTGTCACTCACTATCTCTTTGGGGAGACCAAAAATGGCAAAGACATGGTTGACAATTAAATTTGCAGTCTCCACCGCGGTAATAGAGGATAGGCAGGGGATGAAGAGCGCGAACTTGGCAAATCGATCAATGACTACCATGATAGCATCTGAGCCGTTAGAGGGGGAGCTCCACGATGAAGTCTACCAAGACTGAGGTCCATGGACCTTCAGCCTGCTGCAGGGGTGTAGCAACCCCTTCTTCCCAGATCAGTCCAATTTTGCCCTGGCACAGGTGACACAGCGGGAGATCCAGGCGGGGATGTCCTTTGAGGACCCTGGCCAATTATAAGTTCTCTTTATGAGATCAGCGCACTTCTTGATGCCAGGGTGCCCAACGGTCTGGGGAACATGGTGTTCTTCAATAACACAGTTGCGTAGGGATGGGGGGACCCAAAACCAATTGCAGAGCCAGATGGTTACCTCCCACAGGGTGTATGGGGCTCTCTTCTGACTCAAGGTCTCTAGGTCAGTGTAAAGCTCTAACCTTTCAGGGCAACAGGTCTGGGCAGCAAGGACGCGGAGGAGGAGCGGGGCGTCAAGGGCAAGGTCAGCAAAGGCTACCATTGGAGGGGCCAAGGAGAGGTTTTGGGAGGGGAGCACTACAGTAGTAAGCTCCAGCAGGACCTCTCCACCATTGGTGATAGAGATGGGTTCGGCTGAGCATGTCTGGCAACACATTCAGGGGGCCTTTTATGAATTCATATTTAAAATGAAACCCACATAGGTCCTAGTATGTGCGAGTTTGGCGGTGCCCCAACTTTTTAGGTTTGTGGTAGTATAGTAAAGCCTTATGGTCAGTCCGAATGGTGATTTCATGCTGGGCGCCTTGCAGGAGTATCACCAGTGGGTGAGTGACCACGCCACTGCCGCTAGCTCCTTATAGTATATTGGCCATGCTTGTTCTGTGGAAGTAAATTTGCGGGAGTATTAGGCCACTGGGTGCTTGACCCCCTCATGCTCCTGTAGCAGCACGGTGCCCACTGCCACCAATGAGGCATCACAGGCTACAATGAAGGGGCGGGAGGTGTTGGCATGCTGCAGGACTGGGGTGGTGAGAAAAACCTCCTTGATAGACTCGAAGGCCTGCTGGCATTCTGGGGACCACTTGAAGGGGGCGTTCTTCCCAGTGAGGGGGTGAAGGGGTGCCGCCAGTTGGGCGAGAGCTGGGGAGAATTTTTTTAAGAAGGTGATGGTGCCAAGGAAACTTTGGAGTTGTTTCTGTATAGTAGGGGTAGGCCAATACTGGATCACCTCGAGCTTAGAGGGGGGAACAGCATATCTGTCCTTCAGGATGAGGTTACCTAAGAAGGTCACTTTGTCCCAGAAAAATTCGCACTTTGAGGGTTTTATGAAGAAACCTGCTTTGTGGAGGGCTTCCACCACTGCTTCCAGATCCTTGGCGTGTTGCTCTGGGGTAGGGGAGTGGATCAGAATATCATCAATGTAGGCTATGGCGCATGAGAAGCGCAAGTCCCCAAGCACATCATTGATGAGGCGTTGGAAGGTGGCTGGATCGTTCTTTAGTCCAAAGGGCATCACTCTGAAATGAAAAAGACCCCAGCGGGTGTGGATAGCTGTGAGACACTCTTGTCCTCTCGCCACCCTCACCTGGTTAAAGGCGTTCACCAGATCCAGTTTTGAGAAGACCTGGGATTTGGCGATGGCTTGGGCAATAAGCTGCTCTAAGGGCAACGGGTAGGGGTCAGGGATGGTGATGTTGAGGTGGCCATAGTCGATGCAAGGGCACAGGGTGCCATCTGCTTTCCGAGTGAAAACTATGGGGAGGTGACCGGAGAAGATTTATTGATAAACCAGCCCTTCTCTAGAATCTTGTCTAGCCAAGTTCCCAAGGCATTGTCCTCTTCCTCTGTGAGGGGTAGAGGAGGCAGTTGATCTTGACTAGGTTAACCATCAGCTGGAATGTTAGGTTATATTCAGAGTGTAGGGGAGCTTGGAAGCCAGCAACATGTCAAAGATGGACTTATAGGGGGTTAGGAAGGGTGGAAAGTCTGGAGGGAGGTCAATAGGAGCGGGGTCCAGGGGGAAATAGAGCTGATGGATGTGTTAAGGGGGAGGGTTTTCAACAAGGGAAACTCTCCACTCAACTTGAGGTTTGAGAACAACAAGGATTTATTGGCAAGATTAATGCGGACCTGCTGTCACCGCCACCAGCCCACTCCCAAGATCACGGGGTAGATCAAGTCCTGTACGGCTGAGAAGTGGTCACTGAACCCAAAGTCATGGACAGAGAAGTGCAATGGGCGTTGGACGCGGTAAGACTTCATGGGCTCCAATGAAGCACCCAGGACCGATGAGGTTTCTTCCATTGCCAGGTCCAAGGAATGCACCATACTGAGGTCAATGAAGTTGCCGCTGCTCTGGTGTCGAGGAGGGCTTTCACGGTAAATTCACCTGACTCTGAGAGGAAGAGATAGGGAACAAGAAGTAGGCTTGATCTTCTTTATTGGGGTGGGCAAGAGAGAGGCAGCCAAAGAGGGGGCATGATCCATCATTAGAAGAGATTGACCAAGAGGCGCCAGGATGGTCTGGAACTGGGGAGGGGTTTCTGCTTCCTCCTTGTCCCAAATGAGGCAGCGAGGGTTGATGTGTATGCCCGCTCCACTCTCTTTGAGGGGGCCTCTGGGTTAACTGGGGGGGTGATGGCGCCAGGATGGGTAGGCTCTGAGCTCTGGGGGATCAAGGACACACTTTCCTGATCCAGAGTGAGAGCAGGGGGTTCAGCAGGCAGGGACTCTTCCGAGGGGAGGGTACCCAAGGTGGGTACAGAGGGGGCGCAGAGGGCGGCAAGACCTGGGGGTGCTTCCCTTGGCTGCAACCACTGGCAGGGGGAGAGGGGGTGGCACGCGGCCCCTCAAGAGCTACAACAGCGCACACGGGTGTATGGAAAGGCCTGGCCCCAATTGTGCGAGCCACAGAGAATGCAATTTCTAAGGCCCCAGGGAGAGGGTCTTAAGATGCATGGGCAGCCACAGTAGGATCCAAGGCAGCTCAGAAGGTGGAGATGGCGATCTTGGGGGTGGGCACCATGGGGGCCAGGACTGCAAAGGCTTCGATCAGGGAGGGCAGGTCCATGGCTGTCTGCCCTAGTGTGAAGAGATGGAGGAGGCGCGCCAGTCTAGACTCAGGGGCCTGGACCGCCGAAGTGACCAGCACCAGTAGGGGGTGGGGTTCCCAGACTTAGCAGCAGAGCGGAGCACTCCCCTGACCCAGCGGTGGGCATCCCTATCTAGGGCATCAATGAGAGCTACGCTCTGCTGGGCATCAGAAGGAAGGGGAGCTTTCCCCCATCAGCGGTGAAGCGCACCTGAAGTTCTGCCAGGACACCCAGGATTTGGTCAGCCACCTCATCAGAAGGAATAGGGGGACTCCCAACCCTATCATGTTGACTGATGGGGTGACACTTGATTCCAGGGGTCTGCAGGGTGGGGACCAGGTCAACACAAACTGGTGGCATGCTCAGATGAATGAGGCAGCTGACCAGTAGGAGAAGGCCAGGTTGCAGAGAGAGAGTACGTTTAAGGTTAGGGCGTAGGCCAATGCTTTGCCAGTGCCAGCGAGGAGGGTGGAGAAGGCCGAGGTTATGGGTCAGTTCATTATGTCATGGAAATGACTAATAAGAATTAGACTGGGCTCCCAGTCAGGGTGTGTGAGCACCCAGTGGAGAGCCCATAATGCCAAGGGCACAGCAGTCCATGCGACTAGAAGAAGGGGGATCTAGTGGGGATGTGAGGAAAGTAAATGTTTATAAATGTACCAAAGGACCCCAAGGCAAACCAGATGGCTGCAATGGGGACAACCGCGAGTCTTGCAGGGGCAACCCCATTGGCGGGAGAGGCAGGGAGGATGATGACTCCTCCAGGGTGCGCAGTTGCTGGCCTTCAGTTATGGGTAGGTGGGTCTGTGCTCCAGAGAGGGGCGGCACAGGACCCACCACGTGGACAGGGGTGCTGTCAGAGGGGAAAATGGACCCACAACAAGCGTTAGGGCTGAGTCCCCCTTGGTCTGGGTACTCTGGGGCCCTTAGGTGGGTGGGATCAACAGCAGATGAGCTAGGTGTGGGGGATGAGCTTGTGGGCATTGGGGCAGGGGTGCCCTGAGGCTGCTTCAATAGGGGAGCACTCTTGGAAAACCTGACAGCAAAGCAGATGGATGGGTTCACATTTAACGGATAAGCAAAAATGGATGGAGAGTTGATTCCATCATCGAGAGTGAGGCAGTTTACCACAGATATGATCCACCACCGCATGGTGGGGTTGAGTGACTGGATGACCCATTCAGTGATCATTGGGATAACTATTTGGGCAGTGGCGCGCTTTGCCAGATCGATCAGCAGAATTTTGAACAGAAAAAATAAACATGTGGAGTCTGCAACAAGGTGTTTGGGGTATTCAGCTTTATTTTGGTGCAAAGCGTGAGGAGAATAGAGAATGAACTGACAAATGCCCATTGACAGGGCAGTTGCCTTAAGTATTGGGCAAATTGCATAGTGGGGATGCTAGGGTATTAGGTGGTTGGTGATTGGCAATGGGGTTTGGTTGGCTGGCGGGTGGGAGAGTGGATGGATGCCCAAAATCTTGGCAAAAATCAAAAAAACTTTTGCTGATTTTCCCAAATTTCTAGGGCCAGACCAGGTTGATGGTACTGATCTGGGCCTTGACCATTTGAGTTGGGCAGCTCACGTGGTTCAGATTCCCCAGATTCATCCTGAGGGGCTGTGGCCTTGGTGCTCGGTTGTCTGCAACCTGGTCCAGACTCTCAATTTGATTGTCTACACGATCCAAAAATCTTGGATCCATTTTGAGGGGGTAGGGGCAACTGATCTGAGTCAATGGTGGCCTGGTTTGAAACCAAATTGAGTTCCAATCTGACTCTTGGACCCAACCAGTCCAGACCAGCTCCACTAGTCCAGAATTTGCAAACTGGGCTCCAATACCTGCGCTGGCTGTTTCTTCAAAATTTGGTAAATTTTCCCTGGTGAGTGAGGGGTCACAGGGGCCCGCCCATGGCCTCTGGCCTGCATGATCTCCTGAAAGGTCCCCTCTATTAATTTTACCAGGGTTGGGGAGGGAGGGGAGAGATCTGAATGTCTCTAGGCGGAAGGGCAGTCACCCAGCACTCATCAACCATGTGTGCCAGGGTGCTCAACTGTGACAGGGGGTCCACTTGAGCCTTTGGATCCCTTTTAGTCTGAAAGGGATGCTGCTCCCTATCCAGTTGTAGGGGCTGGTCCCCATGACTTACACCAAATACCTGACAAAGGAGTTGATTTTGGAGCTGATTTCCCACTTGGTAATGGCCAAACAGCGTTTGATAACCAGGCGGATCCTAACTTGGGCATTCAAATTGGGAAAGCACAGCGGGCCAGACTACCAGCACAAAGAATGCCCCATATGTGCTGAACCAGAAGCAGACATAGCACACCATTACTATGAATGCGCCGTGTTCAAAAAATACTGGTCCACGATGTGCTACATCCTATCAGGCTAACAATCACCATTGGGAATATATCTATTGCAGGACCTTTTTTTTACAAAAACCCTGAGAACAGCTCCAATCCAAATACAAGCCTTCATTTACCATTATTGTGTATGGGTAATTCACTGTGCGCTTGTCGCCAAGGTTTTGAGCAATGAGCGCCCCCACCACAGAGGTTTGGTATTGAAGACCATTTGGATTATTTCTGATCAGCTCCATTGGATCTCAAAATTTTTGCACATAATCCCCGGGTGTTATAAAGCCACACGTTTGGCTTTCCCCACAGGATTGCTCATTGCACATGATGAGGCAACTAATCGACTGAGAATTGAATGGCCTGTAAGCCCACTGATGCTAGAACTGTGGCTATCAATGGGGATCGCTAATCAGCAATGGTCAGAGGTGCTAGAAATCTAGTGGCTCAAACCCACAGTCCTTTTTACCCTTGGCTGAATCGCTTGTATTTTGCCCTCCCCTCTTACTTTCCCTTAAATTTATTTTATTAAAGTTTGGATTTTTTTATAAAAATAACTGGGTAGTTAGAGTCTGGTTGTAAAACGCCATCCATCATAGGTTTAATTCCTGAGTGAGCATTTTTAAACCTCATTTTATTTTGCCTAGGCGACTCTTTTTGCTATCTAAAATTTAAATATTTGATCTATTGATACTTTGTTTATATTTGGGATCATGAGACACCTATATAGTTTTTAGTATCCAAAGAAAAATGTAAAATAGGAAATACAATATTAAAATCTAAACTTTGATACAATTTTTCTGGTTATAGAGATCTCCTTAAATGAGATTCTGCAACATCTCACCTAGTCAAGCTAGTAAATATTTATTATATATAAACTTCTTCTTCAAAAAGTTGAAGCATCATGTTTAATATATTTAATACTACATGTAAAAAAATCTTTTCCATAAAAGGTTATTTTTGGTTTTTAAAGTCTTAAGATATATCTTCCATAATGATTCAACTACATTATATAAAGGATTTTATCGCTAATTCACAAAAACCCATAGTCACTTTTACATTTAAATTTTTTTTACTGAAAGCATTAAAAAGCCCAATTTTATAATTTTGCCCTTTGTCTCTCTTTTATTTACCTAAGCTTCACTAAAATCATTTTTTATTGATTACCTTATCTTATTCCAATTAAAAATCTTATACTATTGTATGGCTAACTTTTTAAAGTATAACTTAACTAAGCCTTGAGCTTTTCTTTCTCATAACAATCACTTTAGTTACTACAATTCAATTTGAGCAGTAAATTTGGATAATCACACACAGGAAAGATGGGCGACTTTATCAATAAAAATAATATAACATGGGCGAGTGTCACGGTGAGCAGTGCGCTTAATGGTGCAATTAAGGGCAAGAAACGCCCTGGAGGGGGACCAGGAACCCAAGCCGTAAAAAATTGCAAACTCAGACACCATCTGGGTTTATGGTATTTACTGTAAAGCACGCGCAATACATGTACATTCAATTCAACCAACCTTTGTCAAAGGTGGAACATGGGATCAGACTCTTCCTTGGGGATGAGTCACTGACCCTGGGGAGAAAACATGTGAGGCACAGCCCTCACTTTTCCCTCACGCAGTGTACATAGCCACCAACAACATGGGCCATGGCTGGATCAATATTGGTTTTGAAACAGCCGATGAAGCTGATGCCACAGCAAAAATCTGCGTGGAAATTGCCCTCCCTGAGGGCAAAAAAATTGTGCGCACCACGTGCAACAGATGGAACAAAGTGAAAACTTTGTTCATCTCCTTTGACTCGCTCCCCACCAACCTTCCTCATAAGGTAATTGAGGAGGAGCTCCGTAAAGGTCTTGTGACCTATGGAGAATTCCAACAACTTGAATTACAGCGATTTTGCTTAATGCCCGACCTGTGCACGGGCAAAGCTATCACTGTAATCAACCCCTTCCCAGAAGTGGAAGAGGATTTATCCAGAATTCCCCGCGCAGAAGAATTTCACTTCGCAGATGGGGGCCAGTCAGCTGCATTCCAAGTTACACTGGAACGCGCATCACCCATTTGCAACCACTGTGGCTCACTGTGCCACAAGGAACATGCATGCCCTGTAAAAGAGGGCTTAATGAAAAATGATTTTTTTGAAGAAGCTATGGACAAAGATAATGAAAACTTTGCCAAAATGACTGATGGCCACCACCCATTCCGCTGGGGTGAAGATGGACTATACTCCATTGTGGACCCAGTTACAAGTAAACAGCGTAAAGCAGCACAAAAAGCCCGCAAGAGAGCAGCAGCTGAAGCGGCGACACACGCGGATTCCGCCATTAACCATGGACAAATTCAGTAGGATATTTCAGATACTCACCAAACCAACCAATCAGAACAATATGCCCAGGTCAAAAATTTTCACAGTAACCAAACTGAGCCACAAAGCGTCATCAGTCATGCACATACTGAGGAACAATGCAACCGCAATTTGGGTGAAAATGCAGTGCACAATGCAACAAAGTTGAACCTCAAAAATATAAAATCCAATCAACAACCTGCATCAAATCAACATGAGACCTGTGCAGGAAAAGTTGAAGCAAATGCAAAAAACCGCAATTCCCTTGAATCATTGGGTCAGATCAAGGGAACCAACAATGGCAGTGAAAGAGTTGGAGTACAGACGCAGAGCATGGCCAAAATGAGCCGCAGTGGGATAGGACCAGAGGGTCCTCCCAACCGCTCCTGAGGCGCCGCAGGCACCTCAGTGTCAATAGGGACGTTACATATCGCGGGAGCCAGGGCTCATACATCCCAAGCCAAAAAGCTGGCATTCCTGCAAAAACCTCTTGTAGACATCTTGGCCATCCAAGAAACCTACTGCCTACAAGGGGAAGAAGAATCCTGGTCAACCAGGGTCGCACCATCACAATCAGTATGGACGTCTCACTGTGGGGTGATAGTCCAAAACAACAAAAAATTTAAAATTACAAATTTATCATCACACTTGCACGGTTGAGTCCTGGTAGCAACAATCACATGCCAAGATGAAATAATTACATTAGCATGTATCTACGCACCGTGCACTGCAACTGAGAGAAAAAAAAAATTTGAAAAAATTTCTACCCTCACCCTCCCACCAGATATCATCATGTTAGGTGATTTCAACTGCTGGGATAACCCCAATACAGATTGATGGCCTAATCCCAGGGAATACCCACCTGGACACATTGAATATCGCACAATGAAGGCATCTCTTGGCTTACAGGATGCTCTTCCCCCCAATTCACCAATCCTTCCCCATATGACAAGACCCAACATATGTGAGGGACTGCTCATATTGATGAGTCGTATTGACCACATCCTCATCCCACAATCCCACCACTCAAGAATCTCTAAATTTACAACAAAAAAGATCAATTTTTCTAATCACCAATTAGTTACAGTGCAGTTAGCACCAACCCAATCCCACACACAGGTGTCGCCTTGGAGAAAGCTTCACCCAGAAAATATAAGATTGCCTGAGATATTTGACTGGGTCAAAAACAAGGATACAAACCCAGAATTCACAGCCCCATTCACTTTGGATCCCATCAGAACATGGGAAAATTTCAAAAAGGATTTAATCAACAAAACCTGACATATTGCATCACGCAAGTACACCGCGGACACAGCCACAATCAAGCATACCTTGGCAGAACTAGACCACTTGTAAATAAATACTCCGAGATCTGGCCATAGCCCTAATTGGGGATGCAAATGGGCAGAAATTTCAGCCCGACTTAACAATCTCATCTTTGAACACCAACACAGAATCAAAGTATCAAACAAAGGTAAGTTCATAAAGGAAGGCGAAACCTGTTCAACATACTTTTTCCGCCAATTCCACTCCCGCAGAAACCAGCCCACGTGCACACAGGTCTGCAAGACCAACGGCACCATGGCAACTGACCCTGAGGAGGTCAAGGCGGAAGTACACCACTATTACACCGAATTATATCATGATATGCCAACAGATCCACAAAAAATTAAAGAATTTATTCAAACTGCCAAGATACAAAGTACACCACCAAATTACAATATACTATCCCTTATCATATGGGAGGAGCTTTGGGAAACAATTCGCGGTGCACCACGTAGGAAATGCCCAGGGCCTGATGGGATACCCTACAAATTTTACAAAAATATTTTCAACAAATCTACCCCCTCCTATTAGCGTCAATGAACCAGAGTTTGTTGGAAACACGCCTATTACTAGGAGACCATGAATCTCACGTTATAACCTTGTATAAAAAGGGTGACAAGTTGGACCTGGCCAACTGGCGCCCAATTGCACTCTCCAACACTGACACAAAAATTTTACCAAAAATTCTAGCAGCTAGATTAGGCGCAATTGCATCTGACGTCCTATCACCCAACCAGTTTGGGTTTATACCAGGGCGTTTAATCTGGAACAACATACACCCTGTTGCAAAAATTTGCCAATCCAAAGCAACTGGTGCCCTGGTCTTCTTGGTGCAGGAAAAGGCGTATGACCGTGTTATCTGGTCATACCTAAAAGAATGTCTACATGCCTTCAAACTCCCACCAAGATTCATAAAATGGGCGATGCTCCTAACAGAATCTGCAACTATGGCTGTATGCGGCCCTGGATTCCTAACAAACAATATCAAACCACACAGAGGGCTCAAACAAGGGGATCCCCTCAGGCCACTGCAATAAAATTTCAGCTTTGACCCGCTCCTCCGAGTAACTGACTCACGTCTCATGGGGATAACCTCACAAGGACAAACAACAGTCAAGATACTGGCCTTTGCAGATGACTGCGTAGCAGGTATAGCAACAATGAAGATGCCCGAAGCTGGAACACACATTAGAGGAATACTCCAAGGTGAGAAATGCATCACTCAACAAAAGGAAGACAGAAATCATCCTCTTAGGCAAATACACAAACAATTGGACCACAACATCAGAACCTCACACCAACACTCAAAGAAAAAACCCAATTATTTTACCCTTTGCAACACCTCCCACCACCACTCCTGTTTGACACCTTGGAATCTGGCTAGAATCAGGGGGATATGCTAATGAGACAATGGAAAGTAACCTGTTACAACGGGTATCCAAACGCGTCGCCTCCCTTAAGGGAAGAACCCCAGGACTAACAAGACGAGTTACAGTTGCTAACTCGCTCATCCTCCCAATACTGTGGTACCAGGCCCATGCAATAGCCTTCTCACCTACCTTTATAACCTCAATTCGCGCGCTTATCCAGGGCTGGCTGTGGCCTGGCTCTCACCCTCCTATACGGATGGAAACACTATTTGGCCCACGCTCAAGCGGAGGCATGGGACTAATATATTTTGAGAGCCATGCCAATCACATCCTAGGTACCTGGATAAAGGAAATCCTTGCTCCAGACCTCCCGCAACAATATTGGTCCAGAGCAGCAAGGACTAACTTTGCACAGGCGCTCAAATTAACCAACCCAAATAGTCCACCCAGAATACTTTCATAACTTGCCAAGCACCCTACTGCAACAGGTCCGCATGGAAACCTCCCCTCATTTCAAACATATCCTCCGAACTATCCACCGTATGGGATGGACCATAGAGAACATGGGTACTATACAGGGAAGGGGACGACCCAGCCCCCAATTCAAATTAAGAAACCCAGAAAACCACCCCCAGAGGGATATTCTCGCAACAACCCCAAGCATAGCTAGGATAGAATACCTAGATATGCTGAACATTCCCTATGATTTAAACACACAGAAAGCAATGTGGAAAATGACACACCACCCACTCCTACAACCAAGGATAAGAGCAAACGCCTGGCGCTGTTTGAGAAGGACCTATAGGATGGCGGACCGCTCCAACTCCCTCCACAAAACATGTGCAGTATGTGGAGGGGAGGAATCCCTACATCACCGCCTAGAAACATGCCCCCCAATCAAAGCTATATGGCAGGAAGTCACACGCCTGCTCAAGATTCAAAACGAACAGGAATTCTCAATATCAAAGAGTATCTTCGCGCTCCAGATCGAGTCACCAATCCCATCTACCCTCCACTCCCTAATAATACCCATTGCAATGTGGACAATACACACAATTGCGTTAGATGCGTTCAAGGGCGCGGTCTCAACCATTCATGGGATTATTAACAGATTCCATGTCCACTTACTGGAGCACTTCCAAGCCTGGCTCTATGGATATATGAGACCAAGGCAAAAAGCGCTCATAGAATTATGGTTCCCACTCTGGTTCCTCCACACAGACCCTTTCCTTCACGCCTGCTCCATAGCAGGGGAAACCCCCTCGGAGTAGTGCACCAACCCCCCATACCTGGCAGTCCCGCTGGCAACAGGGGTAACTTGAGTACCCTGGGGTGCCCAATTTTTTATATTTCTTAGTTATTCTCTTAGTTTCACATATATTTGGTAAAGTCTGTCCCCTGGTCAGCTTACCTCGGTTATATAAAAACTTAACTAAGCCTTTAATTTCTTTAGGATGTATATTTACCAAAACTATTTATGAGTATTTTTATGTCTGGTTATATTATCCTTTAAATTTTCTGCTAATCCTATTGAAGGATGCAACACACATATATTATGATAACTAATATGCTTTAGATTATTGGGGAGGATACCCCAGTGGTAGAATAGGCACCACTACCACTGCCTCCCTGAGTTCAATTCCAATCAATGAACTTTGGTTAGGGGACAACTATGACTGTGTTGGCGTTGCGCACCAATGCCCTGAACTGAGATAGTAAATAGCAAAGGCGGTCCATGGAGTTCCTGGCCTATCATATGCTGCACATGGAGGTTTTCCAGATTTTATCCTCCTTTCCCATTCATTCAATTTCCCTTTAATTGGTGTGGTATCATCCCCAGGTTGGCCCACCTCATATATTATTTAAAAATTTAAATATGCTTTAGATTATTCTACACTGAGATTTTTTTATATACTTCTTCAAATGCAGTGGAACTACAATAATAGTCATAGGAGCATTTGCCTTAACCCTTAAAGTGGTTCAGATTTAAGAGGTTTTAGTTTTGATTCTTATCTCTTTGGTTGCTTGTCCCAGAGTTGGTTGATGCTGTCCCCAAAATCTGGTCAATCTTGATATTTTTCAGTATTTAAGTATTGTGAGCCCAGTTCCTTATTATACACAACTGCAACACCATTGTACATCACTATGAAATTATATTTTCTTATACTCAAATAAACACTGTCTCTGAGATCATTGCACATCCCCGTAGGCTTTAATATTCTGTTTTACTTTATTTATATTAACATTACATGTAAATTGAGTTAATTTGACATTTAATAAATCTTTGGACTTAAGGCTTTGATATCTCAATTGAGGTGCATTGAGAAATAATCTCCTTGACTTTCACTGCCAATGTCAAGTAGATTTGTTGACAGTTTCCTGCACCTCAACTAAAGGTTAAACCTTAACTAAGGTGCTAATTGATAGCATGCTCCTCAATGTCCCTAAGTATTAAAACCTGAATTGAGTTTAGAGCCCCTCTTTACCTTAGCCCATTTGGACTGAACCCTCTTGAATTACCAAAACTGGTTTTTGAATTAAAAAATACCTATTAACTTAAAGGATTAAGAAAATCTCTCCTTATAGAAAGTTGTGAATGTTAAGGCAGATGTAAATTTGAGCTCCTACTTCATTAAAGTTTAAATACAAACACTAAATTATTACCTTTGACTTTCACATCCAACTAAATTATAAAGGATTTTGCTTATAATTTGTTATTGTTCATTTTTGGTGATGTAAAGGCTTGCTGGTTATTGGTGATCTTAAAATTTAACAATTTAAAGAAGGGGTTTTTATCCATCGCTTATAATAAAATAACAAATACTAATATAAACTAAAACGTTTGGGCTTTATATATTTTTACAAGTGATATCCATGAGGTAAAGAAAAAAAACCCTCTCAATATTGATACTTTCAGTAGTTAAACTGTATTACGGTTGAGGGAAATTCAATGAGACATTCAGAATAGCTTAGACTAGTCCAAATTAGGTAATATGAAAAAGTATCCTATCAAAGCTCAAAAAACTTGCTTCACTTTGGCTGCATGATAGTGAGGAGATATTGTTTGACAAGATGTACCCATAATGTAACAATTTGATAAATTTTACCCAATTCCCATTTGATAAAATTATTTCACCTTGGGGGACCTCCACCACATCTATAAAAGGGGAAGGCCCCCACTTAGGTGGTTGAAGGTAATTGGACGTGGAAGGGGAGAAACTGCCAATGGACTCCCTGAGTTCCCTTGTTGGTTGGTGCAATTTGACTGCCCAACTTCATGCTAATTTCCCGCTTAGTATTAATAAAAGTGTTACCCCAATTTGTGGGGTTCCACCAAGAATTGGCCATGATCTTTGGTAAATAAAATTGTTGTTATCATTTAAAAAGATCTCCTCATTATCACAGAATTGTAAATGTCTGACAATTCCTCTTTTTGGCTGATCTTTACCCACAACACCCTTATTCTGAAGCCTGGGAGGCAAATGTCTGACATCACTCTCCTCAAGAATGTTGGGGGGGAGAATAGGGCTAAAGGAAGCTGTCATGAACTCAGTTGATGGCGAGTCCAGAAGTGAGTGACTGATAGAATACACATTCCAAAGCTTGCATGTGACTGAAAATGGCCCTTCCCAGATAGAACTGAGCTTTTAACTTCTTGGAGTGATTCAGTTGTGGTAATATAGTACCAAGTCAGATACTTGGAATGAAGGAAGAGGGGCCCTGAGCTAATTTGTGGCTTGGCTTACTTTGGCGCAGTCTTTTCCAAATTAGCCATGGCCTCTGATTGTAGTTGAGTGATTTGTTGTGCCAACTTTTTTATGGCTAGTTCAGGATCAGTCTGGTCAGAGAAAATATCCTTGGATAATAATGCTGGCACCTCAGGTTTTTGCCATATAACACACAGAAAGGGGACATCTTGAGGATGCAATGGTAGCTAATATTGTCATATGAACATGACATAATAGTGGGGTTAACCCCAAAGACAAGGCTGGGCATCTGGAGGCCCAGAAGGTGAGGTTGCAGGCCCTTCCAGACCTGAAGAACACCCTGGACCAACGCTAGGTCTGGGCAAAATATGCCCATGTTGGGACCAGTGGTGCGCCAAACGCCCAGCCCCTGATGGCAGCCCAAGCATTAAAACGAACTATCTACCAAATTAAGGCGGATGTTTTGGTTTGCTTAGTTTTAGAACAAGGGTTCAAAACCCATTCCTGCTATGAGATAATTCGCTTGGGTCAAAGTCAACTTCAGTCAATAACTCGAGTGAAGTTGGTTTCAGTCTATTGTACTAAATTGGATGGAAGTATCGCCCTATTGGCGAGTCGCTGCTTGGGCCACTGCGGCATAACCCCAATTTCCCCATCTGAGCTCAAATAAATTTTCTCCTGACCAACATTTCTTGTTATTCGACTTCCCAAATAAACCTATCCTTTGTTTTAAATTATTTTTATTTTATGATATTCTGAATGCTCCTGTGTGCAAACCTCTTCAAGAAGGGCTTGTGTTCCATTCCACTTGCTATTGCAAGTACCATTACGCTCTCCCCTTGTGCACCATTTGTCCACCCAGGATCCCTTCGACCTGGGCTGCCTAAACCCGTTAATATGTGCACCGCGTCACCCTTCTATGGGATTTTATTATAAAATTAACAATATTATGCCTCAGCGGTTATTGCTCCAGCACCCTCTGCTGGGCTCTAATCCCTCTGGATTTAACGGCTAGTTCCCTAGTGTTGGGCCTGTGCACCGAGCACCGCCACACTGGGAACTGGAGAGTTATAGACACTCTCCTTACAAATATGGTAGGCCATGAGGGCACTGGGCAAGTAATGATCCCAGTGGTGAGGGTCTGAAGTGGCCATTTTGCATAAAATCAAGACCAGGGTTCTGTTAACTTCTCTACTGCACCATTTGTGGATGAGAGATATAGGTAGCTGAGAAGAGTCTTTGAGCTCCCATGGAGGTGGTGAGGAGCTTCATCACTCATGAGGTAAAATTTTCCCATTGTCACACATGAGGACCTGGGGGCACCCATTCTGGGTGAAGATGTACTGGTGTAAGAAGGCGTCCGTGGCTTTAGAAGTCTGACTGGGAAGAGCAACAGCTTCAACACATTTGGTGAAATGATCAATACCGACCAACATATAGCAATTTCCACATGTAGTATGAGGGAGAGGACCTACCACGTATAAGATTATGGTGTGAAAGGGTTGGTGGGGTGTCAGGTTGATACTGATATCTGGTCTTGAAGCTGGTTTGTTTTTTACAGGTCAAGCATGCATCCAAAGCTTCAGTTATGGTTTCCATGATGCCCTCACAGTAGTACCATTCTTTTACCCATCTGTAGGTTTTGCATACTCCTCCATGCCCTATGATAGTGTGAGATTATAAGGTGACA
>JAKSZP010017906.1:0-27461 GCA_022478985.1 Massospora cicadina | reverse complement strand
GTGTCCATAGATTTTATCATCGATCTCCCCTGTTCTAATAGGTTCACCATGGTAATGGTAGTGGTGGATCACTTTACAAAATTTTCCCTTTTTATCCCTTGCACTTCTGCAATTACATCAGAAGAAACTGCCCATCTTTTTGTATGACGTGTGTTTTCAATATTTGGTCTTCCCCAAGAAATTGTTAGTGACTGGGGTACTCACTTTACTGCACGCTTTTGGAGTGAACTCCTATTGATCCTGAAGATAACCCCTGTCGATCCATGGTGTATCACCCCCAGTCTGACAGTCAGACCGAGCGGGTTAATCAAGTCCTCAAACAGTACCTGCGTTGCTATGCCACAGCAGCGCAGGATACTTGGTCCGGTGACTTGCCTCTCACTCAATTTGCATACAATAATATGATCCACACATCCACAGGGTTTTCACCATATGAAGCAACGTTGGGCTATAACCCATCGTTTTCAGTTGGGGCATGCTTGCAACCTGAGGTTTAAGCTGCCGCGGATCATGCTACCCATATTTGATCAACTCAAGCCTTAGTGTGGGAACACCTCACCAAAGCCATTGATGACTATAAGTGATTCGTGGACTGTAAGCGCCTTCCAGGTCATGACTTTATGGTGGGTTCTTACATCATGCTTGATACCCATCATTTGTGAATTCAAACCCCTTCCCGCAAGTTTGCCAGTAAGCGTTTGGGTCCTCACTTAGTGGAGGAAGTATTGGGTAATGGGGCGTTCCCTGAAGCTGAAGCTTCCCAAGCATTGGAAGCAGCACCCAGTCTTCCATGTTTCCCAATTGTTGCCCTTCAAGGGCGTAATTCCCACAGACCTGAAACTGATTGTCATCAATAATGAGGAAGAAGCTGAGGTAGAGGCTATCTTGGCATCTCGCAAGTCGCAACGTTCAGTCCAATATCTCGTGGCCTGGAAAGGATACCCAGCCTATGAAAATAGTTGGGTCAAGGCACGCGATTGCGCGAATTGCATGGCCCTGGTCAAAGCCTTCCATGCATCCCACCCTGAGGCTCCCCGCCCTCCTCAGAAAATCGCAACGATTATGGCTATCAAGCTACCTAAAGCACACAAGAATGTGGCTCTGGTGCAATTTCCCAGTGGGGTGCCATTCCTTTGGAAAAAGGAAAGGGTAATGTAAGTCTCAGGGAACGTCCTTTGGCTCTCAATCAGGTCATCTTCCCATTCCCAAATAAAAAGACACCAAAGAGGATGGCAGGTACCTCTCATCACTCAGGGCGACCTCACTCACATAGTAGATGAGTGATGGGTAACAGCTCGTCCACTTTGGATCCCACCCCCAATACCCACACTTACCTTGGCAGAACTGTTGCGGGGAATTAGTGAAATCTGTGCTGAGATTACCAAATTGAAATCAGTCAGATCTAATTCAGCCAGCAATCTGGCTGATGCCCAAAATTTGAATGGCTGTAAAAGCATGAAGAATGAGATATTGGCCATCACGCCCAATGGTTCCAATTTAATCTCCAGACCAGTTGAACAAATATTGGGTGCTATTGATGAGGGTTTAAAGCCCTCAGATAGTAATTTGGGCGTTGCGCCCAATGTGCTGCTGTTGACCAATGAATGGTTAAATGACTGAGCGCGGGCAGGTTGGCTGTCCCAAACCCATTCCCAACCAAATGGACCCATCCCTATAAGGGATGGCCTTGGGGGATTCCCATCACCCATCAGGCCAAATGCCATCATGCTAATCATCAGAAATGTAGTTGAGCCCTGGTTTGGACGTTTGAGGTTGAACTGACAGAGACTCAGCCCACCACCAAATTTTGTGATGTCAGTTCCCAAAGAATAAACCCCCCATTCCCAAACAATTCGCTGGTTAGGCCAAATTTGTGGGCCCTAACCCCATCCTGTCACTACCCAATTGACCACTATTTAATCAGTTGCATGGCACTGAGAAAATTGTTGGTCAATTTTCTTACTTTCCTTTCCAAATAAATTTTTGCCAAAAAATCAAATTTCCTTTATTTTCCGTTCTGACTGCATCCCAGATGGCATTTCCCTGGTGGTCCATCACCCCGCACTCCAGGTGGGCTTTACCAATTCTTTTGGTCACCATGGCTCCCTCTATTGCTGATTGGGTCCAGCGAGTCTGACGCTTTTGGTTTTACAACCCCGCTCTTATTAATTTCTGACAACAATACACAGGGATCTTATGGCCCTATGTACAACAATGGATAGAGAGAATCCATCTCCCTATTGCCCCCGATGAGTTGGCCTCTCAAGTCAAGAACCTCTTCAAGACTATACTAGCAATCCCACCTCCTGCAGTTAGAACCACTGAGTTGGGGATGGGTTCAGTGTGGTTTGTCGTTGGGATACTCCTTACCCTGTTGTTATACCACCACTTCGTGGTATCACATTTCCCAGCTCCATATCAAGTCATACAGTCAGCAATGCCTCTGGCATTCTGGCTTACCTTTTGGGTGTTCACACATCCCAACTGGCAGGCCATTCTAAACTTCTTCTGCTGTTTCCATGACAATCAGCATCAGGATTAGATAATGTACCTGAGTTGGCGAATCTGTTTATAAAGTTAATGTCATTTGTGTGGGAGTTGTGGTGGAGTGTCACACTAATTGAAGTCGCCACCATATAGATCTGATACACTGTATCCACTGGGGTAGACCGAATGGTGTGGTTGGCTACATCTGAGTTCAATGCAGTCCAAAATATGTTTGGATGATACCCAAAGGGAGACTTAGTGCAGGGGCTAGCTCATGGAAAACTGTGACCAAGGAAACCAAGTTAGGGGCTTTGGCACTCATAGTGGATAATCAAATCAATCAGGCGAGCATAATGCGGCACAGGTGTTTTAAGAGCCTCCAGAACCAATTTATTAAATGAGGTGGAGCCGCTCACCTGAATGGCAGTTTACAAAAGGACCTGCACCTACTGGCAGGAATCGACCACAACTGCATCCAAAAGGGCCACACTCTTCTGGGCATTCATCAGTGAAGTGGATCTAACAAGGGTAATTGAGGATCACACATGCAACTTGGCAAGGGCATCAAGGACGTGATAAAAAATTTCAAAGGATGGAGCAGGTGGAAACACCACTTGAGGGTAGGCTGGTGCATAAGTGGACGTTAAATAGATAGTTAAGGTACAAAAAAACTTTTCCAATGCCACCTGGGAACAGCATACAAATTTATTGGTTGATCAGACAAAAAATAGAAGGAAAAATACTTACTTTACATACATGCGGTAGATAATGATACTGCTGTACCCACCTTGATGAGAAGGGCGGAAATGGCTAAATTAAGTTTTGGATTTAAATGGCAGGTTTAGATTCCACCATGAAAGGGATTGGAATAGGGAAGATGGTGAGAGTACGGATTCTTGCCTAGAGCGGGGACAGTTCCACCCACAAAATGCTGGGTACCTGAAGGTGGATCACTTCAGTGAGCAGAGAGTATCTTAGAAGGTCATGATTGTTGTAAGCCCATTTAATGGTTGTCAGGGCTTAGGGGAGGAACTCCAACCCAGCCCATTATTAACAGGGCTCCAAAGCCCCCAGCGAGTTAAGAGGCCATTAAGGCTAAAGTAAAGCTAAAAACAGAAAGAAGATAGGTGAGAAATAAATAAATTTATTAAAAGGATTCTCAAGGTATATGACCTCAATGGATTGGTAAGGAAAGGAATTGGAAAGTTTTGGCATTGATTGCTGACAACGATCAAGAAAAGAAATGAATAAAATTACAAGGGAAATGGGCGCATCCTTGGCATAATTCTCTGGTGCACCTGAAAGGAATAATTGATTGGGTGCGAGCACCAAAAAGGGATTTTGCCATGACCTGATTGAGTTTTCAGCATCCTCAGCATTAGTCACCAGTGCCAAATTTGAATTAAATGTTAATTTAATTATTGGGGCCAGTCCCCAATACTTTGGATTGGGCTTACCCTAAGTTAATGGGGAGCCCAATCTGGCATCCGCCTATATGCAGGTCAGGACCCCTAGTCAGGGCTTTCCTCAATTAAGGGAGAATCTTGACAAAGCCCCCTCCAAGCCTTGACTAGGGGTCTGAGCTGAGGTGGGGGCACCAGATCCGGTGGTGAAGAGGAATGGGCCAAGGCAGTTGGCACAGACATGATTGAGGGATCTGGTGAGCATCATCAGGGAGTGGCCTCAGCATCGGTGTAAGAGCCAGCATCAGCGTAAGAGCTGGCATTGGTGCTGGGGTCAGCATCATGATTGGCACACAGCATTGGCATGGGGGCCAGCATTGGGAGGAGGTCCTGGCGTTGGGGTTGGCACCTGGCATCAGCGTGGGGGCTGGCATTGGCGTGGGAGCTGGCATTGGGAGGAGGTCCTGGCATCAGAGTTGGCACCCAGCATTGGCATGGGAGCTGGCATCAGCACTGAGGCTGGCATTGGGGATGACAACCCGGTTGCCTGGCTTGCCCTCCTGGGTCAGAGGCCAGGGACCGCCCTACTCCTTCCATTTTAGCTCTCACTGAGAGCTTGGGGGCCCCTGTAGTGAGCACCACTGTTGGGACTTCAGTGGAGGAACTCCAACCCAGCCCATTATTGACAGGGCGCCAAAGCCCCCAGCGAGTTAAGAGGCCATCAAGGCTAGAGTAAAGCTAAAAATGGAAAGAAGATAGGTGAGATATGGCAAATTTATTAAAAGGATTCTCAAGGTATTTATATGACCTCGATGGATCAGGAAGGAGAGGATTTGCAAAGTTTTGGCATTGATTGCTGACAACGATCAAGAAAACTGAATAATATTACAAGGGGAATAGGCACATCCTCAGCATAAGTCACTGGTGCACCTGAAAGGGTTACTTGATTGGGTGTGAGTGCTGAAAGGGATTTTGCTGCAACCCAATTGAGTGTTTGTTATCCTCAGCATTAGTCACTGGTGCCAAATTTGAATTAAATAATAATCTAATTATTGGGGCTGGTCCTCAATACTTCAGATTGGGCTTACCCCAAGTTAATGGGGAGCATAATCTGGCATTCGTGCATAGGTGGGTCGAGGCCCCTAGTTGGGGCTTCCCTCAATTAAGGGAGAATCCTAACAATGGTGGAGAGCAGTAAAGTAGCCAAAATGGCTGCAATGGCCCATTCATTGCATAACTTTTATTTCCACATTGGCAGGCGTTGCAGGGTACCAGAAAAAGATAAATTTACAACAAAAAATTGTAATTTAGAAAAAAGGTAATTTTTTTAAAAAAAATAAAGAAATCGACTGACAATTGTCCCTGTGAGGGATGATTGCTCAGATGCTAGGTTGATTTAGGGAATAGCATCAGGGATCCTGGAATGGGGCACCTAAGGTTACTAACCTAAACAAGTGGAACTTCAAGTGGGGGGTTATTAATTTAACTAATCAAAGGATGTCAGCAGCAAGCCAAGTCATCATCAGTTTGTCCTTGGGTGTTTGAATCGCAGTTTTGCCAAAATTACACCAACACAAGTGGCAACGTTTTTCTTGAAAAGTAACAGGAGCCTCCCAGGACCATTAATATAGGGATGGTCTCAAGTGGTCAGGAACAGGTTCAGTATGCTAAAACTCACACGCACCTGATTTCTCTGGTGCCCGTTTGGGCTTGTGAGGTTCAGTTGATTGGGGTTTTATATCTGAAGGGGAAGAATCATTGGTTTTAAAAAATTTACCAAATAATAGATCAGCTTAAAGGAGGGACTTGCCACATCCATTCCAAGTTAGTTTTTATTTGCTGAGACCTTGATGCAGGTTTTTTTAATTTCATAACAATTCTCTGGTCTTCAACACAGGGATGGTAAGTGGAACTTTTAGAGGGTAGGCCATAACCCACCATTCATACACCACATGAGTGAGGTTGCCCTGAGAGATAAGGGGGTGGCTGGCCTCTTTATACCCTTCTTAGAAGGGAAAGGGAATACCATTCACTCCAAGTGTAAGGGCGCTCCCCTGGAATTACACTAGCTTTCTCCACATAGTGAGCAATTGGAGAATCTACTAAGATTAGATGCAAATCTGGAACCATGACATTGTTCAGGTTTGTAACGGTCAATGATCATACATGGATCTCATAAGGTTGGGAATTACAAGATTTTGGTATGTTGATGGTTAAGATTCTGTTATTCCGATGCAGTTTTCCTAATTGGGTTAATGGTGGGATAATTATTTAAATATACTTGAGTTGTTGTCCGTTTTTGGAGGTTTCCTCATTCACTGATGAGTTTCCAGGAAGCCGTTAATTCTGGAGGCTTTTATGCTCATCATGACTGACAATGCATCTAGCCTTTTTAAGTATTATTTTAAAGTGAGGTTGCTCCCAATGGACCTCACTAGAAATACTATTACAATCTTTGAGTTCACTCCAAATAAAGGCTGCTATTTGCTAGACCTGTTACATGTAATATAATGAAATATTGTATTTTATTTATTTGAACATGTGGTTTCAGTGCAGATGGCAGTGCAATATGAAGTGAGGAAGGGGGTGGACGTCCTGAGACCTTTGTGGTGGCAATGCCCTGGCTGAATGTAATACCCCAGCCCAGTGTTGGCTGAGGGGCTTGTCAAAAGCTTTGGTGTGGGTGACCAGAGTCTGGCAGGACATTGATGTCCACCGCGCCTCAGCCCATGCCCATCCCTTCAGGATGGCAGTTGCCAGAGTGGCCCCTGAGGCAACAGAGGCTGGTACGCCGCACCTCAAACTGGTGTGCCTGGTGAGGTCATCCACCCAGATAGGAGCCTTGGGAGTTTGGTATGGCTATTGCCCTTTCCTCATGGGAGTGAACCCATCTGGGGGTTTGGGTTCACAGCAGGTGGCAGGCTGGGCCTTGAGAGCCCCATTCACTACAAGGTTCCCATAGTCTACATATGAGGCATAGAGTACCATATACTTTTTTTCACATAAAAATTAGGGTACATACTGGAGAGGTACTATGAAATATAGTTCCTTTTTCTAGATGCTCCTTAACACATACATCTAAGGCTGTACTCTCCCATAAAGTCAAAGGAATTTGGTAAAAGTAATGTACAACAGATCAACAGTAAGTTTGATCTCACAATCAAATTCTGAGTAAGCTGAAAAAAAATGTTTAGCTGCAAAAAAACGAAGATTTCAACCCTACTAAACAGAAAGGTAAGGGTACCTCCAACGTGGGCTTCATCAAGGTTGCAAGGCTGAGCAAGTGTACCTTTGGTCTCTGGGGAAAATCACCCTGACTTTTAGCTTTAAACAAGGGGACAATAAATTCTGACCATTATTCAGAGATAACGCCAAGGTATTAGCTTTCAGGTTAGGTTTGACATCAATTTTGCGCCACCACTCCACTCCCAAAATAATTGGGTACAAGAGATTTTTGATTGCCTGTAAGTGGCCAGCCAAGTGGTACTTGCCAACTTGATAATCCACTAGCCTCTGAACCTTTGGTGTGAGAATACCCTGGGAGGCCCCTCCCATAACCATGCCACCAAGCAAGTAGTTCAACTCAAGGTAGTCGGCTAGGTCTTGGTCAATAAGTTCTCAGTGGCTCCTGTATTCACTAAGATAGTTGTGATGATTTCCCCTTGAGGGGAAGAAAGAGTAGCAGACAACAAAAGATACCTAAATAGTATTTATTCATTACATATTAATCCAACATATCCCCAGTAAAACTTTCAATAATCATAAGCATGCCACTTGGATATGTTTTTGCATCATAAAATGGATAGGGATGATTGGCTATTGTTATAAAATTGGCGTTTTTGTTGAGATACGCCATAATCAATATTGCGCAGGGCTCAACCTAATGAGCAATAAGACCAATGATAGGAGGATTGTTGCCCTTGAAACAACAGAAATAAACTTATTTAATAATTACGGAGCACTTGCTCCCACTATACTTCTTTATTAATATAATAAACACAGCGGATCCTCGTTGTTTTGCTTGCTCTAAACTATTAACAACCAACCCTTTCTTGATTGTCTCATCTCGCTTGTATTGTAGCAACTTTGGATGATACCGCTTTCATGGCTTAGTAAATCACTTTGATGTATCTCATTGGTTCCGCCAATTCTTCATTCATTAATTTCCCAATCACCTAATTTGAAGCGATTTCCCTAACAACCCAATATTGCCTCATTTTGAGGCACTCAAATTACCATAACTCATATCAAGCTTGGCGGATTACATCCATTCTGCCATAATGACTTAGGGCTTATCGTTCAGTCATATCAGAATAGTGACAGCTATCTTCACCACTGAGGACACATACCCACCATATTCTCAGCAGTTTCATAATCATTGGCATATTGTAAAAGTATTATTTCTCCACCCCTTACATCCTACGAATCACTGTGGTGTCAAACGTGGGTTATCAGGGGTAATTTGGTATACAGAAATTGGCTCTAAGCTAGACCTGCAAGAGCCAAAAAATGGGAAGTTAATTTTGTATAATATGTTTTAATAAACACATTTTCAGTGTTAACAGCACCATACTTTATCCAGTAGGCTCTGGGGTGTTGCTCCCCAACTCCATCAACACAATACCATACATCATTGCTTCAGATATCTCCACTGGAATAAACTTTTAAAAGAAATACATATAGATGGGTTTTGATTTAATCTGGGGTGAGAATTTTCTGATCTTTCAAATTATGCTGAAATAGAGGGAAGATTGATGGGAAGTCCTGCCCCATTCATAGAGAAACCTATAGTCTTGGGCGCTATATTTATAGGGGCTGCTGCAGGTGACATCATTATGGTAAAATCAACTAAATAATTTAACAGGAAGTTGGGGATAGGCCCCTGCTCACTTTTGTGTTCCATAATCTAGAAGGAATGGAAGAATAAGACTCTCCCAAATAGAGGTGCACACTAGTTTCTGGGGCTCAAATATATAGGGCCCCTTGGGTAAAACAATGACGGCCAAATTACCTGGCCCTTTTTCAGGTGGGGCAGGTAAATCACCCCAATGAGCTTCAATCTGATGATAAAAGTTGGCAATGAAACTATCCCTACCAGGGAGTTCCTCGCAGGAGTGGCCAAAGAGGAATGGCAAACTGACGGTTTAATGTCATCAGACACAGGTAATTCCAGGAACCAAATAGATGTGGTAAAATAGGGGCACCAAAAGCTCTCAACTCCACTTTTCACAAATCAAACACTGAAGGTTTGGAAGGCAGAAAACTTGGGTTACCCCACTCTCAGGAGGCGCTCCAAACTCTCTATCACCTCTGATACCCAAAACACAATTTCCCAAACTTGAACACCCAGGTAGGAGCCCTGGGTAGTAGCCAATGCAAACATTCCATGCCAGGAAAGGACTAATAAAGACAAGTTTTATAATAATAAAAGAAAGAGGTGAGAATTTTTGATAACCTGAACATCTAGACCTCAAACAGTCCACACCCACCAAGTGCTCATAAAAAAGGTGGGAGTTAAACTTCAATCAGTAACAAGAGAAACTTTGAGGTAGCAACAGCAAAGTGAATGATTACACTTTAACAAAAGCATCACAACTATGGCTCACAAACAACACACTCCATAACTACTAAGCGAAAAATCCACAAAGAATATATTTTAATAAGACTAAATAAATAGTTGGTTGTCTAACGTCAGGAGCGTGACTATAAAGATCAAGTTCCTGGAACAGTGGAGAGGGAAACCCTTGCAAAATATCAAGAACAACCCGCTAAAAAAGGACAAACAGTGAACCACAGAATATGATGGTGCCTAAAAATACCAATGGCAAGGGTGCTAGAATTGATGATCTGCGACCACTGAGAGGTTGAAAAATAGCAACAAACAAATGCACATAAAATAATAAAATGGACCTTGCTTTTATCAATACCAAGACGACCAACAAGGAAGGTTGGTTCTGAATATTCATTAATAAACAATTGAGGGAAACTCATCATCCATTGTGTGAGATACTGCGCCAAATTGAACCAATAAAACGCAGATTTCCATCCTTTGTAATTGCTATAACTTGAGTAAGCCCTCACTCAAGTGACTGTCTTAAGCTGAATTTCCCCAATTTTGCTTTAAAATTTATTTGAGTGGGCCGACCTGTGGATGATACCAAATCAATGAAGGGAAGTGAAGAAAATGGGAAAGGCGGATAAATCCCAAAAAAACATCCATGTGTGGTGTATGATAGGCCAAGAACTCCATGTACCGCCTTTGCTATTTGCTATCTCAGTTTGGGACATTGGTGCACAACGCCAACACAGTCATAATCGTCCCCTACCCAAAGTTAATCTACCAGGAATTGAACTCAGGAGGCAGTGGTAGAGGGTCCATATTCTACCACTGGGGTATCATCCCCTAATTTCCCCATTTTTGTAATATTGTAATTCAAATGGTCTCAGAATCCCGTTTTTCGAAAATTGTAGTGAACCATCAGAATTTCAAGGTAGCTGGCTAATTTTTTTTCAGTTAGTGTAATTTTTAACCGACCATCATGCACACTCCCAGGACCAACTTGGGCATATCTTGTCTTTACCTAGCGTTGGTCCAGGGTATGCTTCAGGTCTGGGATACCTGCCAACTTTATGTTTTTTGCCTCCTCAAACACAGCCTTGTTTTTACAATCTGCACCATCAATTTTGTCACGCAAAAATGACAAAGAGACTGGTTTTCTTTTGTGAGGAGAGTGTATGTAACTCCTCTGTTTCCAGAGAGGTAATGTTATATATAAACTTAGATAACCAAAGAACATACTATTAATTAAAAGTAACAGTACACTGTGGATGGTGGTTAATCAAAGATGTCCAATAGATACTATATACAAAATTATACTAAACACCAGGTAAACCAGAAGCTGAAAAAATTGGTTAGACTTTAAGGAGGAGTTTATTGTCAACTTGTAATTGGGGTCTAGGCCTTGCAGTGCTTCAATTAGAAATGGTCCAGACTCCACCATCAACAAAATTGGATTAGCATTCAATTTTAAAAGTTGATGTTGACCTATTTATTCAGATAACTCCTTGAGGAGGACTGTATTAATCAGACCCAAAGGCATATCTGATAAATACCTTTAAAATAGTTTTTATTTATAGGAATGTGGACAAAAAAGCTGGTCTGGCGGAATGATTATAAGGGGTAATGGAGATGGGTCATAGTTGTTTTGCCATGGCACTAAGCCAAATTTGAACCAATGAATCAAGGATATCATTGATGGCAGTGATATAGCTTAAATATACTTGAACTCAGGTTTGAGATCAGAGATGAATGTTACGTAATTAGGCAATATTATACCCTGTATATTGATCAACACCTCATCATAAAATAACTATTTGACCTATTTTTGTTAACAACATAACTTGTAATTTCAAATTATAAATGTAACACATTGAACCTCATCACATGACCCTGTCAGAAGATTACTTTACCGATGATAGGGGCTCTTCTGGTTGGCAGGATAACCAGTATGAAGATTGGTCAGCCCTTGCCATTTTTGTCTTAGGTGATGGAGCCAGCAGCGCTGACTAACCCTTGGCATGTCACCCATTCCATTTGGGGATCCCCAAGCCTAAACTCCAACCAATGAAATAAATATAAAACTATACCATAAAAGAGAATGGGCAAAGGGAGATGTTCTTTTAAAAGGGAAGCGCCAGGTATTTCTATTTACAAAAGGGCTACTATGCTCACTGCTGACCTATCAGCTCATCGCTGGTTCTTCCAGACAACCATTATTCTCAACCTTCCACTGCACTGCTCTCCTCCCTGAATCAACTCTCTCACCTCATCCTTCCCAATGCCAATTTGTCAGGATATGATAGCTGAGGGTAGTAGTTTCTCCAAATCATACAAAAATGGATGAAATAAATTTCCTGCAGAGAGTCAATAGTTGGGAGAGCCAAGGATCCTAGACGTAGGGGCTGGTGAATTGCTGTAAGCTTATGAATAGGTGATGAGGGACCTATTGTAATAACACCAGTGATTGTGATGTTGGTGTCCAGAGAGGAGCTCGCTAAAATAGGCTCTAAAAGTAAGTGAAATCAAGATTGAACTGGAGGTAAAAAAGTATCTTTATTCAGTTAAAAGGAGTGAATATTTATAGGATATGACTTTATCCTATTTCTTTCAGGGTAACGAAGTCCTCCAATGGCAAGATCTTCAGCACTATGACTTTTATCAGGTATGGATTCAATGGTACGCTTGCTTTTTAAAAATTGTTAGATTGCGGAGAATAGTGCTCTGATGAGGTTAGGGGAATTTTTGGAGAGGCATCAGAGGCATGGAAATTTGAATTGGGCTGAGTGGGAGCAGGTCAAATCCCAACCACACCCCCTTCAAGATCTTGCTGAGGAAATGGTACTTGTGCAGAAAATGGCTATGGATACGATTAAGTACAGTAACAGTACCAGTAGCAGCAATAGAGTATTCGGGCCCCCTGTGGTGTATCACCCAATAAGGGCCAGACCAAGTAGTGGCAAGTTTTTGGCTCCTACTCCCAGGAAGATTGTGGTATAATAAAACTAATCTCCTAATGAATATTCAGGGAGTTTAGTTCAGTGCCATTAGCTTGAACTCCTTCTATAAAATTGGTTTTTTATAGATTCATTAGTCATAGCTTGAAGACATATATTCTCATCAATTATCCGTCAAAGGGTAAGCTCTACATTGTTTAGATTAGCTGATTTGAGGATAGGTGAAGGCTGTAAGGCAACAGCGGCTCATGCTTATATAGGGCTTGGAATGGGGACATCTTAATTATTCTGCAAAAGCTAACTTGATAGGCCAACAAGGCGTTAGGGAGAAAATCATTCCAATGAACAGTATCAGAATTGGCCAACTTTCATATAATAAAAATTAAGGTTCCATTAGCACGCTCTACCGTGCCATTGGTGGCTGGGTGATATGGTGTCATGAAAAAGTGTTTTATACCCAGCAGAGAAGTTACTTCCTGAACTAAATAATTAAAATTTGTACCATTGTCTGATAAGAGTACTGCAGGCAACCATGATGGATGAAAACTTGTCAATATAAGAAAAGGTTGATAGCTCTAGCAGTAGCATGAGGTACCAAAGTGGCCTCAACCTACTTTGATAGGTGATCAATTGTAAGAATAATATAGCAATGGCCATAGGCAGCCACAGGCAATGGGCCTATGACATTGATACTAACAATATTAAAAGGGGCCCCTCAGGGCTACAAGCTCATATTTTAAAGCGTGGATTAGACTTATCGTGGGAGCAGCAGGTTAAGCAAGTTTTAAAAAAATCATGAATTGACTCAGACATATTCTCCCAGTAGCATACAGTTTTTAGCCACTCAAGGGTTTTCTTTATAGCCCCATGCCCAAGGGCTTTATGGGCCTCCATGATAGTTTCAGTACAGAGCAAAGGGAGGAGATGGGGCAGAAAAGAGGTGCTAACCTGTTTTACTAAAGCTCCATTGACAACTTTAGTGTTAGCACCAGCTTTTTTAATCAGGCTTGAACGTCTGGAGATTTTTGAGGCCATAACCCAGGGTGAGGGAGAAGCTCATAAAGTCGATCCTATTCTGGGTTAGTTACATCTAAAATAGGGAGGCGGGATAATCCATCTGCATTTTGATGAATGGCGCCAGCTTGATGAACTATAGAAAAATCATAACTTTGGAGCCTAAGGGCCCAGAGAGCCAACCTCCCATCAAGATCTTTCATTCGACAAAGCCAATGGAGGTAGGCATGATTAGTAACAATTGTAAAATGTTTACCATACAAATATGGGCGTAAGTGTTTTATAGCAACTAAAACCGCCAGGCACTTACGTTCAGTTACCAATTAATTCGATCTGCTTTGGTTAACATCTTTCTAAAATAAGCAACTGGATGGTCAACTTGATCTGTGTCTAACTGGAAAAGGATAGCGCCCACAGCGGTGTCACTGGCATCAATGAAGAGAACAAAAAGTTGCTCAAAGTTAGGATGTATTAAGATGGGGGCTGATAATAAGGCAGTGCTTAGGGAATCAAAAGACTGTTGCTGTTCAGGGCCCTATAGGAAGGGCACATTTTTGTGTAGGAGTTCAACTAAGGGCTTGTCAAGGTCAGCAAAGTGAGAGATAAACTGGCGGTAATAGCCCACCATTCCTAGAAAGACTTTTATGTCTTGTAAATTTTTTGAAGTGAGAATGCGTTTGGTGGCAGAGACATTATCTGGGATGGGGAGGATACCTTGCCGCACTACCTTGCCCTAAAAATTCCCTTTCTCATTCAAAAATTTACATTTAGAAGATTTCAGTTTCAAGGAGGCTTTACATAGCCACTGGAATACCTGTTGAAGATGATTGATATGAGCTGTAAAAATTTTGGAGAAGATGGTGACATCATTGAGGTAGATAACACACAGATGAGTGTAAGGTCCCTAAACAACTGGTCCATAGCCCGTTGGAAGGTGGCAGGGGCGTTACACAACCCCTGAGGAATACAGGTGGGCTCAAACAACCCCTCATGAGAGATGAGGGCACACTTGGCACAATCCTCAGTGGAGAGATCAATTTTCCAGTAGCTGCTGGCTAGGTCCATCGCAGAAAAATAACGTGAGCTAGATAAGGATCGCAAATAGTTGTCAATGCAGGATAAAGGGTAGCTGTCCTTATGAGTAATAGAATTCAACTGTTGATAGTTTATAACAACATGGTGGCTCCCATCCTTTTTCTTAATTAATAGGAGAGGGGGACCAGAGACTACGCAAGGGTTAAAGGAGTCCAGAATCAAGCAATTGTTTTAATTTGAGAGTGACCTGGGCTTCTTCAGTTTTGATTTTTGATAAGATTAGGAGTGGAAAGGAGCAGAATCTCCATTATTGACCTGGTGTTGTACACCTAGCATATGGTCATAATTGGAGGGGCCAGAGAAGAAAAAATCTGAATACTTGTCAATAAAAGCCTCTGCAGCCACTTTCTTGCTCATCTGACAAATCAGAACTGATTTGCATGGGCACTGCAGCAACAACTGGGATCTCATTTAAACTAAAGTCACAAAGGGTCCCAACTTCATGAACCCCCATCACCTGATCATAAGGCAAGAGGAAAACATAGGTGATTGGCTGATTCAGCTCAATAACTTTAGGGGACTGAGAAAGGTAGGGTAGAAGAACAGTGACAGTGCCTTGGTAAGCTAGATCTAAAACCCCTTGACAGGGATAGACTTGAATACAGATGGGTTAGATAAACTAGTAATCTTGAGCAAGTGATCAGGAGGGGGAACCAACTGAATCCCAGTGTCCACTAGGATTTGGTCCTAAAAAGGTATGGTAATGACATGGGGAGAATGTAAGGGCATCTCCTTCTCAGTCTCAACCATAGAAGGGGCAACTTAACTTTGGGCCCCAACACATGATATTCTAAATGTTCAACTGATGCAAGGAATTAGAGCAGGCATGTCCTCAACTTCCGCTTCCCTTTTTCCTTAAGAGCAGAATTTAAAAGTAATGGAATGTGGTATCCTTGTATAGAAAAAATAAAGTTAACCTTATAGTTAATAATAGCAGAATGTTCAATAAGGAACCCAGTGCCTAATAGGAAGCCATAGCTATTATTATCCAGGGCTACAGCAGAAACAGAGAGCTGTAGACCACCTAGCTTTAGGGGCAAGTGAGAGTAAGCAACTATAGCTTGTACATATGTGGTACTGGATGTCTGTCATGAAAATGGCGGAAGAAAGTTTAGACTGGCCTGCCAGTCAGGATGCGTAAGCACCCAAAAAGCAAGCCAGAATGCCAGAGGCATTGCCGCACATATGACGTTGTATGGAGCCATGAATTGGAAATGATAAATCGTTGGTGTAAGACAATAGTGAAGAGCAACCTGAGAATGAACCAAATAGTGACCGCCCCAAACAGTGGAGGTCTTGCTGCAGGGGGTGGCACCACAGGTACAGTTTCTACAAGGTCACCAATGGATGGGTTTAACTCAACTGGGGAGACAAGGGGGCGGATCCTTGCTTGAAGCTGGTGGATGTAGGGCCACATGATCCCAGTATATTGTTGGCGAAAGTTTGCAATGACAGGGTTGAATTGCCAGAAGTATCTAGCTTGCTGAATCCAGTTTACGACGGTGGGGCCATAGTGACCATTAGTACTGATAGAGCCCATCCGGTACAAGAACTGACAGGCCACCAGAGAAAACCATTGAGAATGAAGCCAGAAGGATATCAATAAAATCAAAATTGATGGTTTTTTTGAGGCAAATTTTTATTGTAAGGAAAGGAAAGAAAATTGACCAACAATTTTCTCAGTGCAATGCAACTCATTAAATAGTGGTCAATTAATGCGGGGACAAGCTGGTATTGAGACCCTCAATTTTGACCTAACTGTCAAATTATTTGGGAATGGGGGCGGATAAGTTTACTGGGAACTGACATTAAAGAATTTGGCAACAGGCTGAGTCACTGTCAGTTTGACCTCAAACGCCTGAACTGTGGCTCAGTTACGTTTCTGACATTTGGCATGATAGTGTTTGGCCCAATGAGCAGCAGGAATCCCCCAAGGTCACCCCACATAGGGGCGGTCTCAATTGGTTGGGAATGGGTTCAGGATTCCCAACTCGCCTGTGCCCAGTTGCTGGGCCATTTGTTTGGTCAAAAGTGTTGCATCAGCTGCAATGCCCAATTTTCTGGAAGGGAGCTTTAAACCCTCATCAATGGTATCTAATACTACTACCTGCCCATCAGGGATGATCCTCACCAATTTTGAGAAAGGGTTAATTTTTACGATCATGGTGTTGGTCAAATCGAAACTGTTGGTGATTACAGCCAATGAATCAGTCTTCGTCCCTTTTTGACTATATGGGATCTGATCATCAGGCTGGTTCCCACTCAATTTTAGACTGATCGATTTCATTTCAGCAATCTTGGCGCAGATTTCCCTGATTAGATGTACTAGTTCTTCCAAGGTGAGTGTGGGCACCTGGAGGGGGGAACAAAGCAAAAGGCTGTTACCCAGCGCTCGTCTACCATGTGGGCAAGGTCACCCTGGGTAACGAGAGGTACAGCCACCCTCTTTGATACCTTCTTACTTGGGAATGGGAAAAGAGCCCAATTAATGCACAGGGGACGTTCCCCAGGACTTACATTACCCTTTCCTTTTTCCAAAGGAAGGGCACCACCGCCAGTAAACTGCACAAGGGCCACATTCTTGTGCACTTTGGGTAACTTGATTGTCATTACAGTCGTGACTTTTTTGGGGGATGGGGAGCTTCAAGGTGGGATTCATGGAACGCTTCAACCAGTTCCATAAAGTTGGCGCAATTGCAAGCCTTGACCCAACTGTTCTTGTAAGCTGGATACCCTTTCCAAGCTACAAGATATTGAACGGAACAATGATACTTATGGGATGTTAGGATATTCTCCACCTCAGCCTCTTCCACATTTTCGATGATGATTGGCTCAGGTTCCAAGGGAACTGTACCCTTAAAGGGTGACAACTGGGAGACGTGAAAGATGGGGTGCTGTTTCCAGTGAGCTGGAAGCTTCAATCAGAACGCACCATTGCCCAAGACCTCCTCTAAAAATGGGGGCTCAAACGCTTACTTGCAAACTTACAGGAGGGGACTTTCATTTGTAAATGACGGGTATCAAGCATAACATAGGAGCCCACCATTAGGTCATGACCTGGGAGCTGCTTATAATCTGCAAACTGCTTGTAGTCATCAATAGCTTTGGTGATGTGTTCATTCACTAAGGATTGAGTTGACCTAATATGTTTAGCGTGATCTGCGGCAACTTGTACCTCGGGGTGCAAGCAAGGTCTGACCAAAAAGGAAGGATTATAACCCAACGTCACTTTGTAGGAGAAAATCCTGTGGAAGCGTGAGTCCCATTTTTATAAGCAAATTGAGCAAGGGGAAGGTCATTGGCCCAGGTGTCCTGTGCAGCTGCAGCATAGCAATGCAGGTACTGTTTAAGGACTTGGTTAACTCTCTCAGTCTATCCATTAGACTGGTAATGATACACCATGGAATGACAGGGGTAGATTTTTTGGGATAGATAAGAGTTTGCTCCAAAACCGCGCTATGAACTGTGACCCATGGTCACTGATGATCTCCTGTGGGAGACCAAACATTGTATATATGGCGTACAAAGAGGTGAGCAGTTTCCTCCGGTGTAATTATGGAAGTACATGGAATAAAAAGGGAAAATTTAGTGAAACAATCCACCACCACCATCACCATCATGAACCCATTGGAGCAGGGGAGTTTGATGATAAAATCCACGGACACCAGTATCCATGGACCCTCCTCCTTCTGTAAAGGGTGTAAAAGCCCACTTCTACCAGAGCGATCCAACTTAGCCCAAGCACAAGTAACACAATTGGCAATCCAGGCTGGAACCTCTTTTGTTAAACCTGCCCAATTTTAGGTCCACTTGATCAAGTCGATGCATTTCTTATTTCTGGGATGGCCAACCGTGGGGTTATCATGATGTGCGCAAAATACCTTGGTTCTGAAGGAAGGAGGAACCCAAATTCGTGGCTGAAAATAGATGAGACCCTCCTCCAAGGGTTATAGAGAGTGTTTATAGTTTTGGTGGGACAACTGCTCAACCAACTAAACACCCTAATGCAGGCCATTTGACCGGTTAAGACCTGAGCAACTAGCGGGGCATTGGGGGCCAGAGCGACAAAAGAGATGACAGGGGGGACAATTGACAGGATTTGGGTGGAAGGGATCATGGTAACGAGGTCCACTTCCTCTGGGTCCAAGGAACAGTGGGCGGGGCTGTGGCTGAGAAAATTGGGAAACACATTGTCATGATTCCAATATGACTGGATAATAAGCAATAAGTCAATATGGTGAAACAGATAGAATACGCCGAGTTGTTACAAATATGATTAATTGAGCGCCTTGAAATGAGGCGATATTAGGATTGTTAGGAAATCAGCCAAATTGGGCGATTGTGAATTGACAAATGAATAATTGGTGGAACCAATGAGATATGGCTAAGTGATTTAATAAGCCATAAAAGCGGTACCATCTGAAGTCATTACCATACAAGCGGGATGATATAATTGAGGAAGGGAAGTTGTCAGTATTTTAGGGTAAGGATAACAGCGAGAATCCGCTATATTAAAATATAAAATAAAAGAGAGTTGAAGGAGCGAGTGCTCCATATTTATTCATTTATTTATAAGTTTATTCTATCATGTCAAGGACAACAATCATCATATTGTTGGTCCTAATTGCTCAGTGGGTCAAACCCTGTGCAAATTCCGTTATCATATCTCTCAAATACCGCCAATTTTATAATAGTGGTGCTCACTACAGGGGGCTCATTGATCAATCACATAGTCTGATAAGCATTCCTCCATTGTTAATCATATTGTATCCAGCTTGCTTCACTAAGGAATCATCTCCACACACTACAACTGTGGAATACGCAGAACTCAAGCCTGCTCTAAAAGCTGTGCTCATTTAGAAAAAGGTATTTCTGCAAGAATGTTGTATTGACAGGCTGCCTCCATTTGACCAAGATGGGAACATCCATGGGTTTTTTAAACAATTTGAGTTTGCAGTAGAAGGGGCATCAGAGGACTTTTCTTTCTCGTTGCAAACACTTTTGCAACCTATTCAATTCAAGACTAAATCTAGTTTGATAATCTCATAGAGGGGATTAGTCTGCGCCCATGTCTGGGAGCAGTTGGGCAAGCAAGGCAAGAGGTGCAGGCAGAAGGCCCGCGGCCTCTAACGTTTGAAAATGCCCCGGAGAATCCAGCAGAATAGAAAAAAATCTAAAAAAACTGGCGGTTACAATTTCCCCTGAGATATTCGTGTGGCAAGCACAATGCAACCAGTACATCAACACGCCACATTCCCAGCCACTTTCATCAGTGGAATTCGGAGTCTGTGTGTATCTGGAAATCCAAAAAACGGCCCTATGGGAAAAATTTTGTGAAGATGTACACAAAATTTTCCTGACCACAGTGTAAGTTGCACCTCACTCCATGTCACACGGTTGGCTGAACCTAGGTTTCAAAAGCAAAATAGCAGTAGATGAGGCTGCAGCGGTGCGCATAGTGGTCAACCTCCCCAAAGGGCAACAGGTCATCGAAACTAAATGCACCAGATGGACAAAATCAAACCAAATTTTCCTCACGTTTGACTTTTTGCCTACTACGGTAAAACATGACATTTTGGAGAAACACCTGAAAGATGGTCTCGCCATATATGGCAAAATACAATCTTTCAAAATGCAACGTTTCACGCTGATGCCACACCTGTGCACTGGCAAAGCCATTGCAGTTCTGACCCCAACTGAGGAGATCGCAAAGGACCTAACCCAGATCCTGCACTCCACCTTTATTGATATCACAGGGCATACCACCCACCCATTCTGGGTAACTGTGGACAGTGCGCCCCCCATTTGCACCCACTGTGACGCGTTCAGCCATAAGGCTCATGCATGCCCCATCAAAGAGGGCGTCACATTCCAAGAGCACCCCTCAGCGGCCATGGCCAGCGGAGAGGCACACTACGAACCAACTGCAAGCACCAAGGAGGCTTTCCCGTGGGGAGCACAAGGCTGCTACCTATTGGTAAAGCCCATCTCCCGGCAGGAGCAGAAGAAGGCCAAGCAGGCCCATAGGGCCGCAGCCAAGGAAGTGGCCAAGGCCACCACCACCATCCCACACTCACAACGCCAGGAGGACATGGAGACCTTTGTGGTGGAAGCAACTCTGGAATCCATTACCCAAACAGTTTGGGAGGCCCATGCTAAGCGGGCCACTCAATCTGAGGATCTGATGGGAGATTTGATCTCACCCAATTGCTGCACCCAAGCTCCAGTTGAAATCGACTTGGGACCTATCCCAACCGAAAAAAAAAATTTTGCCCCACTTGACGGTGCACTGAACTTATCCACACCACAAAAAATTCATCCAACGTTGGGAAAACAAAAAGCGAAGGCCAAAGCCAATGTGACTCATTCTGCAAAAATTAACAAAAACCCTGATAGCGTTGCTGCTAATACCTGCGCTGCTGTGAAAGCCCGTGGGGACCTGGAAGAGGCTGGTGGGCCCAGGGGCCCACCCCCTCACACCTAAGGTGCGATGGGGGAAACCTTCACTCTAGGGATGCTGAATATCGCCAGACTCAAGGCCTCCCCATCCCGGGCTAGGAAACTGAGTTTTTACAAAACAATTTACCCATGGATATCCTGGCCATCCAGGAGTCCCACTGTCCCACGAGGTTCTGAGGAAGCTTGGAAAACAATGCTCCTACCATCCCTATCCTTTTGGTTAAAGCACTGTGGGGTGCTAATTCAGAAAAACAATTTTTTCAAATTCACATCTTCAGAAACATTCCTAAATGGCCGAGTGCTTGTTGTCACCTTCTCATGGGCTGACGTTGCACACACAATCGTCAACTTTACACCCCAAATGGTGCACACAAGCGTCGGGAATTTTTCTCATTGGTCAAATCCCTCCCGCTACCCCCCAATTCTTTCCTAGTTGGCGACATAAACTGTTGGCTAACCTCACCAATGGACTGGTGGCCACCCTCACCCCACGCCCCACAGGGTCACATGAACTACGCGTTCTAAAAGCCACCCTTGGGTTAATGGATGCGCTGCTGCGGCATGCCCCACTGCTCAAAAACATGACGCGTCCCCACATCCACAACGTCCAATTAAGGTCCATGACCCGCATTGACCTTATTCTAGTGCCAGCGAAATTCCAACCCCACATCTCCCACTTCAAAACAATGAAAATGGAATTCTCTGACCACTGACTGGTCTCGATAACATACCACTTACCCATCACAGTTGCAAAGGCCCCACATTGGTGCAAAATCCACCCCCCCCCCCGAGCTCGCATCACCAGGATTTTCCATGTGGGTGGAAGAGGCAACTTTGGTGAAATTGTTTGTTGCACCATTTTGCGCGGACCCCATTTCCACATGGGCAACTTTCAAAGAAGACACCATCCGCCACTATCGCCATCTCTCCTCCAGACGCTCACGAGCCACATTGGTGGTTATATCACACGTGCTGGCGGAATTGGCCCACTTGGAGTCCAAAATTCCAGCCACAGGATATAGCCCTGCATGGGGCCAGAAGTGGGCGGAGGCAGCCGCCCACCTCAACGCACTCGAAAGGCAACACAAACATCAGGTTTGTGTCCAATACAGGGCCACACGCATCACTAAAGGTGACAAGTGCACTGCATACTTCTTCAAAAAAAAAATTTGCACCACACCAGAGTGTGGCCTGCACACAGGTGCGAAGATTGGATAATTCCATTGTGGACACACTGGCTGAAGTGGCAATTGAAATGCAAAGATATTACTCCGAGTTATACTGAGCTGAACCAATTCAGCCAGCCAAAATGGCGGAATTTCTCGACTGAGCTCATATCTGCACCATTTTCTGATACCCAGAAATAATGAATTTAATTACTCCAAACGAATTATGGACAGCCATTCGTGGTGCGCCAAACCAAAAATGCCCAGGCCCAGATGGCATTCCATATGAGTTCTACAAAAAATATTTTAAATATATATCCCCATTGCTGCTAGCCTCACTCAACCAAAGCCTGTTGGAAATGCGCCTCCTACCAGGAGGACATGAGGTCTTTACTGTCACACTCTTCAAGAAAGGGGATAGGCTTGACTTAGCCAACTGGCGCCCCATTTCTCTTACAAACACAGACACTAAAATTTTAACCAAAATCATGGCTAACCGTTTAGAGACTGTAGAATCTGCCACCATCTCCCCAGAACAATTCAGTTTTATCCCCAGAAGGTCAATTTGTGATAACGTGCACTCTGTGGCTAATGTGTTTCAGTCCACAGCCTCTGGGGCACTTGTATTCTTGGACCAGCAAAAGGCCTATGATAGAGTAAACTGGGAATACCCTAGGCCTGCCTCCATCAATTCCGCCTACCCCCGCTTCATTAACTGGGTGATGCTGCTCACGGAATCTGCAACAATGGCAGTGCGTGGCCCAGGCTTCCTAACGGAAGTAGTCCGCCCTCAAAGGGGCCTGCGACAAGGGGACCCCCTCAAGCCCTCTTATACAACTTCAGCCTTGACCCACTACTGCGAAATGTGAATGCCCACCTCACTGGGATCCATGTGCCAGGCCCAAACCCCAGTCAAGATGATGGCATTTGCAGATGATTGCGTGGTGGGGTGTCTAATAACAAAGATGCACGCGCGCTTGAAGCCCTCATCCAGGAATATTCCCGGGTAAGCAACGCGGCACTGAATGCCTCCAAAACCGAAATCATCCTCCTTGGTCGGTTTCAGAACTGCTGGGCCCCAGCAAGTAGTTCCCAACCCAGCCCATCTGCTCGCCCACGTCCACGCCTTACTAACTCAACACACACCGCTCCACTGGTGCTCCCCTTTGTGCCACGTCCTACCATAGGGCCGGTACGCCATCTGGGCGTGTGGATGGAGGCAGGCGGGTACGCGTCAGCAGTAATGGACTGTTATATACTGGACAACGTGATGAAGCGAATCGCCTCTCTCAGAGCCCACCCTACTACCCTCACTGGCAGGGTTGTTCTTGCCAACTCTATGCTCCTATCCAAAGTCTGGTTCGGAGCCCACGCCATCCCCTTCTCCCCAAGCTTCTTCAAATCCCTGTATGCTTTGCTGCAAGGATGGCTTTGGTCAGGCCGCCCTCAACCAGTACGGCTAGAGGTCATGTTTGGCCCTCATCATCATGGTGGCATGGGCCTGCTTGACTTCAAAGCCCATGCCCAGATCCTGGGCACCTGGATCGCGGCTGTCACCGCTCCTACACTCCCATCCCAACACTGGTCCCGCGCGGCCTGCTCCAACTTCTCCCGCACTTTGGGCCTCAACAATCCATCGAACCCCACTCCCTGATGAAATACCTCACATCACACACATCGGCCACAGGTCCTCACGGGACTAAAACCCACTACAAACGAATCCTACTCTCCATGCGAAGCGCAGAGTGGAGAATTTGTATTAGTGGACATACAACCCAAAGAGGCCACCCCTCTCCTCAGTTCACACAAGAGGTACAGGGGCTACCCATCCATGATGGCGTGATCCCCATTTGACCCCAAGTCCTATCCAGGGTGGACTACCTGGACATGATGGACATCCCTTATTCCACTGAGACCCAAAAGACTATCTGGAAATACGCACACCATCCTCTGTTGCAGCCTCAAGTCCGCTCCCATGTGTGGCGCTGCCTGAGGCGGGTGTATCATACAGCTGAGCGCTCTAACGCTTTACACTCATCTTGTGTCGTGTGTGGCCAGTATGGAACGCTGTTCCACCGCCTGGAGAAGTGCCCCACCTCTAAAGTGATATGGCGCGAAGTCCAACGTCTGCTAGGCCAGGATCAAACGTATCCCTTCAGTCTGTCAAGAGATATGTTTGCTTCATCAATGGCCTCCCCCCTCCCACCCTCCCTCCGTGCTCTGGTGGTTGCAATCGCCATGTGGACTATCCACACGATTGTCTTGGATGCCATCGCTGGCTCCATCCCCACCCTCCCTGAAGCTGTCCACAGATTCCGGTCTCATTTGGTGGACCATTTTCAAGCGTGGATGTTTGGATATCTCCCACCGCGTCGCTGACAGCTGGTCTCCTCCTGGTTCCCAGTCTGGTTCATCAAATCAGACCCCTTCCTCCACACGTGCTCAATAGTGGCTACGACCCCTACACACACGTTCCCTCCCCCTCCCCATAAGTGGCGTTCCCGCTGGCAACAAGAGATAGCATCGCTTCTCTGGGGTGCCTCCCCTGGTACTAAGTTTTGTCTCGTCTTAGTCATATTCGGAAGTGTCCATCCCATGGTCAGCCTTCCCCGCAATAAATTTAAATTTAGAAGGGGCATCAGACCAGCATAAAGCCAGGTTACTCATGTTCACATTAGATGTCAGTAGCACCTACCAAGTTATTTTCTATCTTCCAAACAGTTCCGTTACCTATCAAAAAGTGAAGGAAACTGTGCTGTGGTTGTTTGGAGGAACTTCAAAAATGGCGCTAAGAAAGGCTGAGTTTATTACCATTGGGTTTCAGCCTAACAAGACCCTCACGCATTTGCTGATTGATTCTCAGCAGAAGCCGATGTGTTAATTGTGGCAGGGCTTTTAACTGAATGTGACATAAGCATAGCATTGAAATCTGCTGTGAAACCATACCAAGAGCTTTTTAATACCTTGGCTCCATATTTAGAGGTTGACGTATCCTTGCTCAAATTTGTAAAAACTCTAAGCCATCTATTCGCAAATTTCCATCCACCCAATATAGAGTGGAAATTCAGCACCTCCACTGCTAGCCTTTTTTATCCGGAGGAATCATCCCTCCTTGTTCAGCAATCAGTTGGCATCCCCTGGCCTTATCATCAATACAAGCCTCGCTTCCAGCCCAACCCTTGGTGTGGCTCCTTTTACAACAATAAAGGTCGCAGGTCTTCTGGGGTCAACTGCTTTTCATGTGGTCACTCAGGGCACCTGGCTAGAAGTTGTCACAAATGGCGGGCTCTGTAAGACTTGGGGACCAGTCCTTGAAGCTGGATAGGGCTCAGCACCCATTTCGGACAAAGAGGGGCCCAAGGCTCCTGTGGACCCTCTGTCACAACTGGGTGACCTTGCCCATGTGATAGATGAGCACTCTGTGACATCTTTTCTCCCTAAAGCTGCCCCATTCCCTCCCTTTCCCTCCTCTTTAATCCTAGTAGGATTGATAGGGGGTCTGCAGGGAGGTGTTTCACATTAGGGGGCTTGGAGGGGTCCAGAGGCCACCCACTCCCAGGCCAGCCAGGGGAAAACTGGGAAAATTGCAATTCCCAGTGTTGGAGCCCAGCCAGTAAATTCTGGACTGTGGGGCTGGTTCAGGTCAGCCAGGTTCAGGAGCCAGATTGGAATATGGCTCATATCGAAACCTGGGTGCAAACAGCTCAGATCATAGGGTCCAACAATTTTCTGAGGCAGTTCCAGGAGGTTCAGATTGAGTGAGTTGCCCGATTGTGGGATTGGACCAAATTGCAATGAACCTGATCCATGGGACCCTGTTTTCTGAGATGAATCCAAAATGCCCAAGCTGTGTGAATCAGCCAAGTTGAGTCATTGGAACCCAGATTGTCAGCATTAATTTGGCTTGGTTGCAAGAAGTTGGGAAAATTTGAAAAATTTTCTAAGCTTCTGCCAAATTGGGAGCCGCCTTTCACCCCCCCTCTCTGAGTCAGCCAACTGAATTCTCTCCCCATTCCCTGAACAACCAATCCCCTGACTTCTCCCTATGCCTATCAAACCATTTAAAAGGCAACTGGCCCCACTGAGGCAGTTGTCAGTTCATTCTTTTTAGCCTTGTCAAAATATAATCTGTGTATCCGCTTCATTTGCCGCGGACTCCACCCATTGTTAACACAGATTTAAAACATCATTCCATTGTTCAATCTGATGATATGCGCCGTTGGTCAAATCTTTTTCCCAATGTTCACAGACTGGATTATCTGGTCACTCAACCCCACCACATGGCACCAGATTGCTAACGCGATAATCTGGCCCACTCCCATAAGGTGAGCCCACTGGTCCATTCATTCCTGTGCATACATTAAATGGAGACCATTTCATTTATTCGGATGTCAAGTCCACCAAGTCTGCTCCCCAGGGAGAGCAATCTTAAGGCGTCCCTGGCCCACTGCATGTGGGTTTGGCTCCATTCGCCGCCCCTGCCACTGAGGTCCAGCTCACCAGCTGGACCCTGAGTGTCCCCAATTGGGGAAGCTCAGTTCCAGCCCCTCCTATGGGGTTTCCTTCACTTCCATCCACATTTCCAACAACGTGGCAGTCCCTGAACCGCCTCCCGCTGGTGCGCTAGCCTCCCCCTCAGGTTCTGAAGGCCAGCAACTGTGCTCTCTGGAGGAGTCGTCATCCTCCTGCCTCTCCCGCCTCTGGGGGTTGCCCCCATAAGACTCGCGGTTGCCCCCAATGCAACCATCTGGTTTGCCTTGGGGGCCTTTGGTATGATATTGAATGTTTGCTTTTCTCATGTGACCCGTAAATCCCCACTTCTCTTAGTCGCTTGGACCGCTATGCCTCTGGCATTCTGGGGCCTCCACTGGGTGCTCGCGCACCCTGATTTGGATCCCAGTCTAGTTCTCCTTAGCCGCATCCATGACAGGTTCAGTACCTGCCGCAGGAGCAGTACCACCAGGGAAAAGTCAGAGCGGAGTAGAGATGGGACTCTCTACCTCCGCTATTCTGACCCAAAACGCCCCACCGGAACCTACTCCTGTATCTTTAGTGGAAGTTCCTAAGTATGATGACGCCTTCTTATATCAGCGACCTGTTGGAGGGGTGAATGTGCTGACACAAACGCAATTTATGAACATGGCAGAAGCAAGCTCTCAGGAACAACCAAAGCCTTATGCTTGTCAAATGTTTGATCATCTTTCTACTGATGAACCAGATCCATTAGCTGATGCGCTTCTTTTGGAAGAAGTAAGCGTGGCCTTCCCTATGGACGCTATTGTTAAAGAATACTCTAAAGTGGGGAAGGGTATTATGAGCTCCC
>JAKSZP010017905.1:0-27534 GCA_022478985.1 Massospora cicadina | reverse complement strand
CTGGGTTAGATCCTTCATGATCTCCTCAGTTGGGGTCAGAACTGCGATGGCTTTGCCAGTGCACAAGTGTGGCATCAGCATGAAGCGTTGCATTTCGAAAGATTATATTTCGCTGTATATGGCGAGACCATCTTTCAGGTGTTGTTCCAAAATGTCACGTTTTCCATAGTAGGCAAAAAGTCAAATGTGAGGAAAAATTTGGTTTGATTTTGTCCATCTGGTGTGTTTGGTTTTGACAACCCATTGCCCTTTGGGAAGGTTGACCACTATGCGCACCACTGCAGCCTCGTCTGCTGCTTTTTTGCTTTCAAAACCTAGGTCCAGCCAACCGCATGACATGGAGTGAGGTGCAGCATACACCGCGGTCAGGAAAACTTTGTGTACATCTTCACAAAATTTTTCCCATAAGGCCGTTTTTTTGATGTCCAGATACACATGGACTCTGAATTCCACCAAAAAAAGTGGCTGGGAGTGTGGCGTGTTGACGTACTGGTTGCATCGTGCTTGCCACGCGAGTATCTCTGGGTAAATTGTGACCTCCAGTTTTTTAAAATTTTTGTCTATTCTGCCGGATTCTCCAGGGCGTTTTTGAACGTTGGAGGCCGCGGGCCTTCCATCTGCTCCTCTTACCTTGCTTGCCCAACTGCTCCCTGACATGGGCGCAGACTAATCTCCTCTGTGAGATTATCAAACTAGATTTAGTCTTGAATTGAATAGGTTGCAATAGTGATTGCAACGAGAAAGAAAAGTTTGGAATCAATAATATTAAACAGTTTTAGCCAAAGTTATTGGTAGTTTAAATCTTTACATTATCTATAATAATGAAAACAAGTGTGTGCGCGCAATGCCAGTCAAAAATACAACATGTAGAGTTTTGAACAACTATATATAGGTAAAAGGTGGGGGTCCATGCGCACCTCAAAACTGGATTTAAATTTTCCTAATAAAATAAAAAGGTGTATACATAAGAAGTAAAATTTTATATGATTTAATGGGTTTTGATATGATGTTATGGCTGGGAAGTTTGATATTTGGTTGATTTAAAAGTTTGGTTTTGCCAAGTGTTTGGGGGTTGGGTTTATCTAAAACTTCATGGTTTAAGTAAACAATTAGTGATTGGTTGAATTGATAATTTTATTTGTTTTGGTAAGTTGATGGATGATTTAAAGTTTCAACAATCTGTTTTGTCTGTGTGGTTGTTGGATTTAGGTTGATTCAAGGGACTCAATGATTCCAATTAAATGGTTGATGTTGTTAAACGGGTAGATAATCCCTTATAAACCCTTGAATAGTAATAAACCATTCAAAGAAGATTGATTTTTTATCCAGAGTTCAGTAATTCTCCTAGAACATTCTAGGCATTAAAATCCCTAGAAACAAGTACAATTAATTCAATTATTTTCACTTTAAAACGTCATATTGTAGAGTTTAACTTCCTGGTGTGTTTATTATCTTTAGTTTAAGTAAGATCCTTCCCTAAGCATTTTTATTCATAAACACCCAAGATGACCAACTATGACCGCCAAATTGATGACCCTGAAAGCCCTAAAAGTTACACTATGCAAACAAGTTACACATCAGGGAATAAAAATGAATCCCCTAGTCCCCAACAAATTGGTGATCCTTCTAGGGAACCCGGAAATGCTTTCCAGAGCCAGGCTGCAACGCTGACGTTAATGAGACTACACAAGGAAAAGCCTTAGAGAAATTGGAAAATTGTCCGATAGATGAATGATTATAAGCTTATAACTAATGGGGCGATGAATATGATGTGATTGACTGCCAATGACTCTTCGAGATGCCAGGCCTACTAACAGGTGTGACGAGGAGGTGGCACAATGCTAACCTACCATTTAACACCTGGGGTGAATGGCAGGAGCGTGCCCTTGCCAAGTATTGGTTTTCCACCACATAACTATGAGAGAAGTTCTGGCGCATTTACCTATAGGAGTATGACAACAATAACTATTTTCTTTACAAAAATGAAGATCTAATTGGACAATGGCACCAGTTTGGCACCCAATGTTTTGATGACATGGACAAACAACTATTAGAATGGTTCAATAATTTCTTAGAAAGCATACTTAAATGCTATCCTCGTTGTCCAACCTTCATGTGCTGACCATTTCATTGAAGTTTGCCGCCAATATGCTTGCCTAGCCAGCCATCAGCCTATAAAACCAACCACCAGACAGCTGGAGCTAGAGGAGGAATAACCCAAGGGTGAGGGTACCACAAAGTTCCAGCATATCAGCCCTCCCTCTGAGTTTACCACAACGATAAATGCCCTCTTGGAGCAAGTACAACATCTCTTTATTCTAGTAAAAGATCGGCCACACAAAATAACCTTTGCTAACACACTTGTAATAAGCCTGGGAATCATTTCAGACAGTGTTAAGAACCCTGCTGGCTGTGTAAAGTGGTTCATTTGGATGGAAGGTGCCCTGCCAGAGTTAGCAGAAGAAATCATTTTTCACCTTCAGCTCCTGGTTGAGCAAATTAAACCAGTCTGTACACTACCAGTACCCTACTTTGCCACCATTGCCATATGGGGAGCACCAATGTGACCTTATCCGCCATATCCCTTTCCCTATACAACTCCACTACCAAATGAATACTTTGGGATGGGACAATGCCTTACCAGAACCCCTATGTTGGGCCACCATCAGGACAGTATCATTCCCCTCCAACAGATTGAGTACTCAACAGCAAAGCCTGAAATAGAACAAGCCTGACAACTCCTGCTGGCAGAAATATAGTGCTGAAAAACGGAAATAAAAAATTAGCCAGCCTCAATAGATATGACCCAACCAAAAAGAATGAGGATTGATGACCTTTTGAACCCTGAACAGAAAGAACACAATGATCACATGGAGTATCAATGGAAGAATATGATAAGACCAGGAAAAAAACAAGATGATTCCTCTCTCCAATTAACTGAATTTATAAAGCAGGCTGTAAGTCCAGGGGAGCGCCACCTCCATTTAGATTGTAAGATTTTTCCTTTCCCATCCAAGAAGAGGCCAAAAAGGATGGCGGCCCCTCGTTACCAGGGTGAATTCGCTCATTTGGTGGACAAGTGGTGTGTGATTTCATACCCTTAGAGGTTTAGACCCCAATCACAGTTCTTACATCCAAAGAACTACTAGGGTTTATTAAAGAAATCTGTAGCGTGTTGGCAATGAATTGTCTCCCACTGGGTAAAAGGGGCTAAGTACAATTAACAGCATGAAATCTTTGACGTTTATAGTCAAAAAGTACAAAATCTTGGCAACAAAGTCTGGTGTGTGAAATTTTCAGTAACCAAAGAATCTAGTGTTGAATCCTTGGAAAAACTTGCCAATGGCATCTGACCAGTGGGAAATGTTGTTGCAGGTTCAAAACCTGCCCCAAAACATTGGGCACAAAGCCCAAGAGTGTGTAGCATCGATTAAAAATGCTCCTAATTAAAATTGTTGGAGGAACTCGCAAATAGCATTGGGCCATTGGGAAATGCTAACGCCAATTTAAAACCCTCGCAGGCAGTATCAAAACCCCCATTCAACAGTTCTCATTTGGTCCAACGGATGCTGGAGTGACTGGGTATGGGTGAGTTGGGCGTCCCAAACCCATTCCTGACCTCGTAAGACCTCCCCTATATGGGTTGTTTTGGGAGGTTCCCGCTGCCCGTTGGGTGAGATGCCATTGCACTAGCCATTAAAACTGAAAAATTTGGCAATTCGGGCATCCATGGATGAACTGACAGCGACTTGGCCCACTGACAAATTTTTAAAGTTAGTTCAAAATAATTTTTCCCCTCGCTCAAAGTTCGCCAGTTTAAGCAAATATCAAGGGCCCAATACTAAACTATTTTAAGCTATTCCCCAAATTGGTCTATCTACGCAGTTATATACACTAAGTAAATTGTAAATTGAATTTCTAAATTTAAGTTCAATAAACTTTTACACCCCAAATCCACTTTTCCCTAATAAGAAATTCCAGCTTCCCATTCCAATCTCATTTTTCTTAGCATCCAAACCCATGGGCCCTGACCATGTCACCCTGGTTTGTTGCTGATAAGTTGTTTTCTATTACAGCCTATTGGCGCTCTCTGGTGAAATCTCTCACAGAACAATCTAACGTCATAAAAGCAGCAGCGCCTCTGCAATTTGGGCTTTCCGTTTGGGTGTTTTTGCATCCAGACTGTCAGGCCGGTCTAAACTTTACTTTCCACTTTTGTGACAGAATCAACCGTCCTTTGTTTACAGCCATTTCCGCCCCCCTCATTGAAATGGGTGACGCAGTGGTTATCATCTTCCATATGAATGGTAAGTTAGTAGCTTGCCTTCTATTGTTTGTCTGGTTGACCACCTGCTTTATAATCCTCTCACAAATGGCTTTGGAAAATTCCTTTCATGTTCAAATTGCTTCATTGTCCTCTAGTTTCCCTGCGGTCAGCCCTCAAAAATTGAAACTTCATTATTGGTTTTGCTGACTTGACCTTGAGTTCATATCCTGATCTTAAATCAGTATTGGTGTTGGTTTCAGGTTCTGATGCCGCCCCTGTGGCAATGTTGGGTTGGTCCATCTCACCTGCTGCACATCAATGGAAGTTCAGCCTGAAGAGGAGACATGCAACCCCTTGTTAGCCCCAATTTTGCCCCTATAAAGGAACTGGCTCTTTCCCCTCGGGTTGGGACCATCTAGTACTAAAAAAAGGAACTGGATCTTTCCCCAAAATTAGTTTCAATTTTTCTGTGTCAACAGAAATGACCACATATGCCAATAAACAAATCTACTACTACTTTTTACTAACAGTGAATTTTATATTGAAACACGCCATGAGCCTTTTGAGGCCTTTGTTGACAATGGAGCAGTGAGAAACTTTATGAATCTGGAGTTATTCCATCAGCTGAATCTGGACTTAGACCTGGGCCAGCAGTGCTGGTCACCTCAAGTAGGATAAAACCAAGCCTATAAAGTATGGCGCCCAGTACCCTTCTTGGTTCACCAGTTTAGTTTTTGCAATCTCTTCTCAGCAATGCCTAAACTCATGTTTCCAATGGTTTTAATTGTGGGTTGGTGGCGTCATCAGCAAGTGCAAATCTACCTGAACCTAAGTAATGTTTTTAAAGGTCAGATGGGGGTTGAGTTCCCTTTATTGAAATCCCTTACCAACGCTCAAATTTGGAGTTCAATCACATCCTTAGTATCTCCTGAAGGTCTTCCGCCATATTTTCCCGCGTCATTGATTGGCTATCAGAGCATTTATAATTCTAATTAGGCTAACTGCCTTCCCCCACATACGGAATTTGATTTGGAGATCAAGACTATGGTGCAGGTGATGAACATAAGCTGCCCAATGTAACCACATGCAGCAGAGGAGCAGGTCGCCCTTGATGCCTGGTTGGATGACATGCTCAAGAAGGGCTAGTTACTTACAGTGACATCCCCTGTGGCCTCTCCCATTGTCTTTGCCAAGAAGACAGATGGTTCCCTTTGTCCCTGTAGGTATTACGGCCACCTTAATAAGATCACGGTCCATGACCATTACCCACTGCCTTGGAACAGACAATTAGTCAAGCAATTGACAACTCTTTAGTGTTTTGAAAACTCAATCTAGTTAATGTCTTTAATCATATTTGGGTAATGGAAGGTCAAGAATGGCTCACAGATATCTGGACAAGATGAGACATATTCCAATTTCTAGTGATGCCTTTTGGGCTTAAGATGCTCCTGCAGCATTTCAAAGGACAATTCATAAGTGCTGGGTGATCTCCAGTTCACTTGTTCAATTACATATATCAATGACATCCTGGTGCACTATCCCTCACCCAAACAACATGAAAAAACTTGGAGGCGTTTGTGGTGGTCTCACATAAGACGGGCCTGTTTGTTAAGCCATTAAAATGTGAATTTTATTGAAATAAATTCACATTCCAGGACAACCTCATCTTAAAGAATGGGTATACTATTCCACGTAGCAACCTGGATGCCATTCACAAATGGCTAACTTCAATGACTCAGAAGCAGTTGCAAATCTTCTTGGGTACCATCATATTTCTAAAGAAATTCTCTCCATCCTCTTATATTTGTCTGCACCAGTGTATCCACTCACAGGTAAAAACTTCTCATTCCGCTAGATGCTTGAGTGTGGGAGGCAACAGGCATTTAATCTGATCAAAATGTGTTCTTGTCGCCTCCCATCCTCAAGCATTAAGATCCCTCCAAATCCTATATTGTTGCATGTGATGTGTCTTCCGCCACGGTAGGGGCTGTCTGGCTCCAAGAGCACATTGGGTTGTAACATCCAGTCGCCTACTTTTCCCAAAAGTTCTCTTCTACCAAACAATCCTAGGCCATCTACAACAAGGAATTGGCGGCCGTGTCATGAACTTTGACCCATTGGCGTATCTCTTTCAGGGGGCTTAGTTCAAATTGACTGTGCGTATGGACCACCAAGCTCTCCTCTACTTCCATAAGCCACAGAAGCTGGTGCACCGGAATGCCTGGACCTAATGGGACTTGTTCAATTTCAAATTAAGTATGAGTTTGTGAAAGTAGCACTAAATTTCCTTCCCAGTTTTCTTAAGTTGCAATCCAACACTTTGCCCAGCTGATTCTGATGAGGTGGATCTCGTCACAGGCATACCCCCACTAAAATACTGACTATTGTCCCTCCCACAGTTTCAGCAGCAAATTTAACTCCAGACGCACCCTTGATATCGCAGGTCTTAGCTGCGCTAACGGCATGCGTTGAAGAGGTGGATCTCTTTCAATGGTTGTACATCTCAACTTCCAAGCATTCCTTGTAATCTCTGGCCAAGGGGCTCATCCAGTTCAGGTCGTAGGTGTGGGTCCTCCTCTCCTTTGAGCTGAAGTTTAGGCTCACCATGATCCTCCTGAAGTTGGTCACCCATGGAATAAAAAATGCATTAATGTAGTTAAGCTTACCTTTAACTAGTTGGGTTTATTGAATGATATTCTCGCATGATTTTCTGACTGTGTGGCTTGCTTATGGGCCAAGTTGGATCATTCCAGTAGAAATGGTCTTCTTCACCCCTTGCAGCATGTCAAAGGGCCATGGCATTGGTGTTCGTGGACTTTATTGTTGAGCTTCCCAGCTCCAAGGGGTTCACAGAAATCATGGTGGTTTTAGACCACTTCACTATATTTCCCTATTCATCCCATGCTCCTCCGCCTTTTCTTCTGAAGAAACTATTAGTCTCTCTGTGCGACATGTGTTCTTAGTGTTCAGACTCCCTCAGAAGATTGTCAGTGACTGTGGGCCCAATTAACAGCGCGGCTTTGGAATGAGTCTTGGCAATATTAAAAATTAATGCCCTGTCACTCCACTGAGTACCATCCCTTGTTGAATGGCCAAATGTATGGATCAATCAGATCTTAGAGCAGTATCTGCGGTGCTACGCTGCTGCCGCTCATGATTCCTGGGATGATGACCCTACCCTCGCTCAGTTTGTATAAAATAATGGAATTCATGTATCAACATTCTTTTCCCCTTATGAATCAACCTTAGGGTATAATCCCTCCTTTTTTGGTTGGCCCATGTTTTCACCCAGTGGTACCATCTGCAGCCAACCATGATCAGCACATTTTGACCACTAAGTCCCTGGTATGAGAGCATTTAACTAGACCATAAGTGAATACAAACAGTTTATGTGTCAGAAGCAGCTCACAATACATGACATTAGATTTGGTTTCACACATCAGCTTGACAAATGCCATTTGTGGATGCAGGTGCCTTTGCATAAGTTTGCAAGTAAATGCTTGGGTCCCAACTTGGTGGAATAAGACTTGAGAAATGGCGCTTTCTGTTTAAAATTGCCACACCACTGGAATCAACACCCAGTCTTCCATGTGTCTCAGCTTTTCCGTTCAAGAGGGCAATCCCATCAGATCCCAAGCCCATCATGATTGAGGGCGCGGAGGAAGCTGAAGTAGAGCATCCTGGCTTCCCGTTGCTCACGCCGCTCAAATAAATATTTAGTTACATAGAAAAGCTATCCAGCTTTATAAAAATATCTGGGTTTGTGCTAGAGACTTTGCCAACTGTTCATAGATGGTCGAGGCTTTTCATGCTACCCACTCAATGCTCTCCGCCCTCCCCTAAAAACACTATATCTAATGGCAATTAAGTTGCCCAAGGCCCACAAAAATGTGGCCCTCACTCAATTCCTTAGTGGTGGTGCCCCCATTTAGAAAAAGGGAAGGATGATGTAAGTCAGAGGGAGCACCTCTGTTTGGATCAGGGGGTGTTCCTTTTCCCATTAAAGAAGGGGTCAAGGAGGCCGTGGCCCCCCTCATCTCCCAGGGCAACCTTGCTCATGAGGTGAGTGAGCGGTGAATGATGGTGTACCCTTTGAGTATTACTCCCCCAACCCCTGTTCTTACATCAAAATATTTATAGGGGAAATTTAGGGAATCTGTAGCGTCTTGGCAATGAATTGGCACCCAAAGGGCAAGAGGCAATTGCAACTAAAATAGAAATCTTCACAAAAAGTTGACAATTGCAAAAACATTACTAAAAAGTCCATCTGGTGCATTTTTTTGTAATCATAGCATCTAGTGTCAAATACTTGGCAAAACTTACTAATGGTAATTGCCCTTGAGAAATGTTGTTGCAAGTTTAAAACCCCTCCCTGAAATTTTGTGAACAAAGCCCAAAGCGTGTGAACCTTTTGTGAAGAATGCTCCTATTTTCAGATCATTGGAGGAAAACTCCAGGGCATTGGACCATTGGAAAATGCTGAAACCGTTCCAAAACCTTCAATGGCAGTATCAAAAACCTCATCTAACAGTTCTCTTTTGGTTAACAGATGCTGGAGTGACTGGATCCAGGTGGGTTGGGCATCCCAAACCTGTTACCAACCTCATGGGACCACCCCTGCATAGGGTGGCCTTGGGAGGTTCCTGCTGCCTTTCAGGTGGAATGCCATTGCGCTGCTATAGAAACCAAAGAAAATTGGCAATTTGGGCATTTGTGGATGAGCTGCCAAAGACTTAGCCTGCTGCTGACAATTTTGAAGCCAGTTTGAGATAATTTGTTTTCCCCTTGCTCAAACTTTGCCATTTGGACAAATTTTGAGGTTTGATCCTGATCTTTCCCAAGCTGTTCCCCTATCAATTGCCTATTTAAGCAGTTGTAACAATGAGAAAATGTAACATTCATTTTCTGATTTTATATACAGTAAATTTTTGCACCCCTAGATTTACTTTTCCCTATGACTAAAAACCAACTTCCCATCCCAATCTCATTTTTTTCCCATAACACAAAACCACAAGCCCTGGGGATGTGTCAGCCTGGTTTTTAGGGTTTTTACTTTTATCATTGATTATTGGCACTCGCTAGTAAAATATCTCACATCACATCTAACGTCATACAATAAGCAGCGCCTCTGGCATTATTGCTTGTCATTTTGGTGTTTTTCCATCCAGACTGGCAGGATGGTATAAGCTTTTTTTGTCGCTTTTTTGACACAGGCTATGGAAAACCTGCGGCCCCAACGCTATACAAGTAATACAGCAGTTGTGCCTATAGATGCTCATCCAGCAATGAAGAATTCAACGGCCACAAATTTTTAAGTACCACAACAATCTATGATGCCAGCTCCTAACACAGTATCATACCAACCTAAAGGGGCCTCAGCTAAAAGATTCTAGAAGAAAATTTTAGCCCAGTACCCCTTGGGGTACATGTGCAATTCCAGTCCAACACTATGGCAAGACCTTCATCAGGCCATTAATCTATACCATCTTCAAAACGGAGGACCAAAACAGGAATCCATACTCACCAATACAGGAGCACTTCATACCATGGGGTCTCTCTTTGGATATTCAGTGCCCATATTCATTGATATAGGTCCTTCAGAAAATATTTCAAAAAAAACTTCCTTCTGGACATTGGATATGGGTACATCATTCAGAGAGACATGGTTTTTCTGATGGCTGAGGGAACTCAACAAGCTTGGTGTAGTCAAGTAATTTGACCTCCCTGTGGAGATAGATGCAGAATAGGCTATATTGACGCAGGAGCTTTTGAGCACCACAACTTCCAGTTGTTGCCTTCCTAACAGGCCCTAAAGGAGTTTGGAATACATGCTGACTTTGAATCAGACCAATGATTTATGCGGACAGAAAAAGGATTAAAGCCCCTGACCGTTACATATTCCAACCCAGAGAGGCTATCAGACACCCTTGAGCAACTGTCTACCTACTTATGCGGTGAGTCAACAGAGAAAGCTAAAGCCCTAACCCACTTGGAGGATCAGCAAAAGGCAAATTTATCACAACTACTGCAATAATTTTACGTACTTTTCTACCACAGATGGTAATGAAGTTCCCCTATCATTCTTGGGTTCACACAAAATTGATGTCAGTGATGCTAAAACTATTGCTAGATAACCCTATTGCCTGCCGCAAGCTCAAGAAAAATTTGTTAAGCAGAGATCAAGAAAGGGCTAGCCAGTAGCCTCATTTGCCCCTCCCATCACTGTGGGAATTCCATATTGTAGTTTTCCCAAAAAGAATAATAAACTCCGCTTGTGTTTTGAATACATCCCTCTAAACTGAGTAACAAAGAAAAATGCAAACTCATTGTTACTAATCATATACTGCTTCGATAAAATGGGAGGCGCACAGTACTTCACCAATATCAATTTGTTATCTGGGTACTAAGAACTTGCTATGGAAGAAGATTCTGTCCAAAAATGACGTTTGTCCCCAAATTTTACCAATTTAACTTATATTTGACTTTTTTTGAGGTGGGCTGACCTGAGGACAATACTGCACCGATGAGGGGAAGTGAAGAAAATGGGAAAGGAGGATAAAACCCGGAAAGCCTCCATGCATGGTGTAAGATAGGCCAGAAACTATGGACCGCCTTTGCTATTTGCTATCCTGGCTTGGGGCATTAGTGCGCAACGCCAACATGATCATAATCATCCCCTACCAAAGTTCACTACTGGGATCAAACTTAGGGAGGCAGTGGCAGAGGGTCATACTCTACCACTGGGTATCCTCCCCCAAATTTTAACAATTTTAATACACAAATGCCATTTGGACTTACTGGAGCTCCTAGAACCTTCCAAAAGGTTATGAATGAATTATGCCATGGGTATACAAGTTGGCGTGTCACTTTATATCTTAAAGATATCACTATCTATTCCATTAATTTTAATAAATATTTGCAGGACCTAGGAGCAGTACTTTATCAGATTAAGGAAGCAAACCTTAGAATTAATGATTTAAAGCTGATACTCTGCATTAGAGAGCTGAAGTTGCAATGCAATAATCTCACCAGAAGAAAAATGCACTGACCCCTAAGGTAAAAGCATTTGAACATGGCTCATCCCAAACAATCACGCTGAAACCCAGAGCTTTCTGGGAACTATTAACAACTATTTGGTCTTTTTTCCAAACTTTAGCAAAGTAGCTGCTCCACTGCACCAACTCCATAAGAAGGGAACCCCTTGACTTTGATGCTGACCACCAGAGTTTTGTCAGTCTTAGAAATACATTAGTTCAAGCTCGCATTTTTTCTATTCTCAACTTCAATGAAGGATTTCAGGTACTCACAGATGCCAGTGACTAAGCCATTAGTGCTGTGCTTACACAGCTATAAGGATAAAAGTACATATCTGTTAAATTCATCTCCAAGAAATTTGCCTCGGCGGAATATAACTACCTAACATATGAGAAAGAGGTTCTGGTTGTGGTAAAGATTTTCATAGTTTTTGGTAATTTCCTTTGGAAAATAGAATCACTGTATTCACTGACAACTCAGCAGACAGTAGTAGCTAAATAACCGCATCCCAAAATGGACGCAAAGTACGCTGGAGATATTAGAAAATGGAGTTTGATTTGAGTTAGTAAGCCTCCCTTGACAGCTCAACGCGGTAGCAGAAGGTTTATCACAAATTCACCTAACCCAGTGGAGCCAGCAATCTTCCATATGGGGGATTTTATTTTAACCGAGGTAAGCTGACCAAGGGATGGTCAATACCAATATACATAATGGGATAGGGGAAGGCGAAGTGTAACTGAATTAGGCACCTCAGAGTAGACGAGCTACCCCTGTTGCCAGCGGGTACTACCAGGTATGAAGGGGGTTGAGTGCGCTAATCCAAGGGGTTTCCCCCGTTATAGAGCAGGTGTGGAGAAAGAGGTCCTTGTGAAGAAACCAGACAGGGAACCATGACTCTACAAGCCTTTGTTGACTCGTCTTCATGTATTTATAAAGCCAGGCTTGGAAGTGTTCCAGTAGGTGAATGTGGAATCTGCTGATTATCCCTTGGATGGTTGTTACGGTTCCCTTGAAAGCATCCAAAGCTATGGTGTGGATTGTCCACATTGCAATGGTTGCCATTAGGGAGCCGAGGGTAGGTGGTTTTGGGGATTCAAATTGGAGCGCAAGGAGGCTCCTGAAGATTGAAAATTCCTGTTTATTTTGGATCCTTAGCAGGCGCACAACTTCCCTCCATATAGCTCTAGATGGGGGCATGCTTCAAGGAGCTGGTGTAGGGTTCCATCCCCTCCACTCACTGCACAATCTGCATGGAGAGAGTTGGAGTGATCCGCTGTCCTTTAGGTTCTTCTGAGGCAACGCCATGTGTTAGCTCTTACCCTTAGTTGAGGAGTGGAAGATGTGTTAGCCTCCTTATTGTCTTCTGTGTTGTTAAATTTTATGGGATTTCTAAAGCATTCAGGTAGTTGATTTTAGCTATAACTGGGGCAACGTCATGTGTGTCCCTCTAGGGGTTGTCCTCTGGTTTATTAGTGTGAAGTGGGCTCTGGGCCTGCCCCTTCCCTGACTAGTGCCTATGAGTGTGACGGACCACCCCATGTGCCAAATGGTGCAGATGAGGCGTTTAAAGTGTGGGGGAGTTCCATGAAGGCCTGATGCATTGGGTTGGTTTGCAAGGGCCGTGAGCAGCCTGGACGGGCTGTGTAGGTTTGATGTTTTTGCGCCTGTGAAAAGTTGGCCATCGCTGCTCTGGATCAGTGTTGTTGCGGGAGGTCTGGGGCTAGGACTTCCTTTAACCAGGTGCTCAGTATATAAGTTGGGGTGGACCTCAAAGTCAATTAGGCCCATGCCTCCACTGGAGCGTGGTCCAAAGTTTGTTACCACTCATACAGGTGGCCGATTCCCAGGCAACAGCCACCCCTGGATAAGTGCACGGATTGTGGACATGAAAATAGGTGAAAAGAATACTGCGTGTGCGGGGAACCACAGCATAGGGAGGATGAGTGATTTGGCAACAGTTAATCACCCCGTTATTCCTGAAGATCTTCTGTTATAGGAGACACGGTTGGACATTGTTTGTAGTAGGTTATTCTACATTTTTCTCGTTGGCGTACCCCCTGTCTCCAGTCATACCCCAAGGTGGCGAACAGGGTTGGTTGAAGGAGGTGATGCGAAGGGGAGTATGAGGGAGTTGTTCCTTTGTGAGGGGCTGTGAGGTTTATGTGTTGTAGCTCAGTTGTTGGTGTACTTGCTTAAGATGATTATTTATGTTTTCTTTTATTGAGCGACGCGTTGCCCACAATAATTTATTCCTCTAATGTGCATTACAGTTGTAAGGCTTCACTATTATCTATACCAGTTACGCAGTCATCCGCAAAGGCCAGTATCTTGACTGTTGGCTGGCCTTGTGCAGTTATGCCCATGAGGCGTGAGTCAGTTATGCGGAGGAGTGGATCAAAGCTGAAGTTATACAAGAGCGGGATGAAGGGGTCTCATTGTTTGAGTCTTCAGCGTGTTGTGATCTTGTTGGTTAGAAAGCCAGGGCCTCATACAGCCTTGTATGCTGATTCTGAGAGGAGTATCGCCTAGCTTATGAATCTGAGTGGTGTTTCAAGGTGCTCATTCATTCCTTCAGGTACGGCCAGTTAACGCGGTCATATGCCTTCTCCTGGTCTAGGGATACCATGGCTTCAATTGCTTTGGACTGACATATGTTGGTAAAGGAGTGTATATTGGTCCAGATTGGACGCCCTAGTACGAACCAAAATGATTGGGTGACAGGATATTATAGTCTATTGTGCCTAATCTAGGTGAAAAAAGTTTGTAAGTAGTTTTGTATCAGGGTTAGAGAGTGAAATTGGGTGCCAGTTGGCCAGGTTAGGTTTAATAAAGTTTTTGAACAGGGTTATGACATAGGAGTCCTGACCTCAAGGCAGGAGGCGTGTCTTCAGCAGACACTGGTTCATTAATGTTAGGAGGAGGATTTGTTTAATTTTCCTTTAGAATTACTAAGGTATCCCGTTAGTCCCTGGGCATTTCTTATGTGGTTCACCGTGTACTGTGTCCCAGAGCTTCTCCTGTGTGATTATGTTTAGGAGGTTGTAATCCGCTGGCGCACTTTTCAGTTTAGCAGTGTGTATAGAATCATTAATTTTTGGGGGTATGTTGGGGTGTTGTAATATAGTTTGGTGTACTTCCATTTTAACTTCCACTGAGTCAGTTGCCACTGACGTCATCTTTGTAGACTTGTGTGCATGTGGGATGGTAGCCACGGGATTAGAATTGGTGGAAGAAGTACATCAATTAGGCTTCACCATCTTCTATGAACTTACCTTTTCCTGATAATTTGATTCTGTGCTGGTGTGCAAAATGAGGGAGTTTAGATGAGCTGTTATTTCCGCCCATTTGTGCCCCCAGATGGGGCTCTAGCCGGACTTTGGGGCGTTGAGCTTGATGTAGTCAAGTTCTGCTAAGTGTGCCTGATTTTAGCTGTATTGTCAGTGTACATACGTGAGTCAATGTGACAAGTTTTAAATTTTAGTTCAGTTTTGAAATTTTCCCAGGTTTTGATAGGATCCAATACAAACAGAGTTGTGAATTCTGGGTTCGTGGCATTGTGTTTAACCAAGTCGAATATTTTGGGCAATTAAATGTTTTCTGGGTGTAGCTTTCTCCAGGTCGACGCCTAGATGGGAGTTTGGTTGGTGTGAGCCTCACTGAAATGAGTCAGTGGTTGGAAAAATTGTTTTTTGTTGCAAAGTTTAAGATGTTTGAGCGGTGGGTTTTCAGTGTGAGGATGTAGTTGATGCGGCTCATTGAGATGAGCATTCCCTCATGTATGTTAGGGTGGGTCATGTTGGAAAGGAGTGGTGACCTGGGTGAGGGTATCATGTAGGCCTATAAATGCCTTCATTACATGGAACATAATGTGCCCCAATGAATATCCCCTGGGATTAGGCCATTTGTCCATGTTGGGGTTATCCCAGCAGTTTAAGTCTCAAAGTAGGATGGTATCAGGTGGGAGGGCGAGTGTTGGGATGGTTTCAAGGATTTGATTATTTCTCAGGTTTGGTGCATGGTGCGTGGATGCTTGCTATTAAAATCAAGTCATCTTGGTTTATTACCTTTGTAACCATGATGCAACTGTGTAGATATGAAGAGGAGTTTCTGTTTTTTTTAGTTTTTTTGTTATTTCTGATGACCACCCCAAAGTGTGTCATCCATATCAATAAGGATGGTGGGACCCTGGCTGACCAGGATCGCTCTTCCCCCTATAGACAGTGGGTTTCTTGAATGGCCAAGATATCTACAGGGGCTTTTGCAGGAAGTCCAGCTTTTTGGCTTGGGACGCATGAGCCCTGGCTCCCACGTTGTTTAGCATCCCTATTTTCACTGAGGTGCCTACGGCGCCTCAGGAGCAGTTGGGAGGGCCACCTGACCCATACCCAACGCCTTTATTGTTGGCCCTGCTTCATGTTATTGGGCCAGTATATTCTGTAGCATCATCTGATTCTATACCTTGTGTCAATTTCTCACGGATTTTGCGGTTTTTAGAATCTGTGGCAGCTTCTTCTGCTTGTGACTCATCGTGGGCTGGTGCAGTGCTCTGATTTGTTTCTGTGGTTTTGGGGTGCAGATTTGGAGAATTGGGTTCCACTTTTTCGCCCATAGTGGAGCCAAATTGTTCTGTTAAGTTTGCTTGATTGTTACCATTTTGGTAATTCAGTCGCATTGTTGAGAAAAGTTTCATTTTGGGCGTACTGCTCTGATTGGGTAACTCAGATAATTTCCTACATGTCTTCCTCATCTTGGGAAGTCTGTTCTGATTGGTTGGCTCGGCTGATTTCCTCAATGACTCCCTTAATCTTGTTAGGGTTGATGGCGGAGGCCACAGTGTTGCATCATTGGCTGCTTCCCACTAGTGAGCCTTATGTAGCATTTTGCATGCTTTGGTTGTTGGGTCTATGATGAGGTTATGCCCATCAACTCGCCATAGGAAGTCGTTGTTGGCATCAATCATTTTGCCAAATTCTAAATCATTTTCGTATAAGGTGTCATCACAGAATTCTGGGGCCATGATGCCCTCCTTCAAGGGGAATGTATGATCCTTGTGTCCCAGACCGGTGCAGTGGTTGCAGATAGGCGGTGCATATTTTGGTGTGACGCAGAATGTCTCTGACACCTTCCCCTCTAGGAGGTAAACTTTGCTTCACGAGGGATTCTTGTGAGGTCCACAGCCATCTCAAGGATCATGTAGATCACAGCAATTGCCTTTTCGTGCACAGGTTTGGAATCAATTGAAAATGTTGTATATCGAGTTTTTAATATCTCCATAGCATTTAAGTCCAGCTCAGAGATCCTCTTTGATTTGCTTGTGGGGGAGGTTGGTGGGGAGCGAGTTGAAGAAGATAAACAATGTGTTCATCTTATTCGATTTAGTGTGCATGGTGCACACAATTCATTTGTCCTCGTGTTGGGGAGCTTCAATGCATACTTTTGCAGCGGTGTCTGCAGCTTATTCAGTCTCAAATCCCAATTTGACCCAGCTACGTGTGACCATTTTTATGTTAATGTACACCGTGTAGGGGAAGAGGGAGGCCTGTGCCTCGCACACTTTCTCCCACTGAGCTGGCGGCTCAACCCCTGAGTAGAGTCAGAGTCCATGCTCTACCTTTGAAAGGGGTTAGTTACAAAGGATTTCCATGTACTGGTTATGTTTTATGGTGACCTCCACAAACCTGGGCAGTGCCTCAGTTTGTGATTTTTTTGGTGACCATGTTTCCTGGTCCCCCTTCAGGGCGCTTCTTGCCCTTCAGAGCACCATTTTGTCCATTGCCTGTTATGGCTTTTGCACAGTTTAATTGGCTTTGTTTACGCCCATGTCTCCTGTGTGATTATCAAAAATTTCTTTTGAATCAAATTATAATAACTAATGTTATCATTATAGGAAGAATTTAAAATTCCATATGAAGATTGATCTCTGGAAGGAGCTCCTGAAGATATGGAAGTTTCTAAAATATTATGAAGTGCCTTGTGATACTAAGTTTACAACTCATTTAAAAAACTATGATCAAATTCCTAATACCTGAAGAGCATCTGTATGTAAGCACAAAATGATTAGTGGCTCAAGTGGTTCCAAGAAAAAAATGCATGCAGCGGATGAAGGAAGCTCACAATGACGCTGGACATTTGGAGCAAAAGCAACCTGATTGAGACTCTTTGCTGAATACTGTTAGCCAAACGCTTACACTTCAGTCAGTAACTTTGTATACACATGTCATTCTGCCAAGTCATTGCTAAGTCGCCAGGTGCCAAGAAACCCTTGAAATCTATAGCAATACCTGGACTATTTGTGATGTGGGTCCTCAACTTAAAGGGGCCTCTAAGTGTTGCCAATGATGGATAAATGAATATTCTAGTAGCCACTGAATACTTCAGCCGTTGGCATGTTGGAAAAATATTTTTGAGCTGATGCAGCCACCACAGCCCAATTCCTATATGAATTTCTATATATATGGACCACTTTGCCTTATCCTGAATAACTGGGGATCTTATTTCAACAATGATCTAACTAAGTATGTTGGCTCAGGTATGCACTCGTCACTTTAAGACAATAGCATACAATTCTTAGCATAATGGCCTAACTGAACGGATGAATTAAACACTAATGCATGTCCAGGAATGGAAAATATAGACAACAAATAATAAATGGCATGAATGCTTACCCGCTTTCCTTTGGGCATAATGAACAAAAATCCATAGTAAAATCAATTGTATGCCATATGAACTACTGTCTGGAATAAGATTCCATCCCAACCAATTAGCCTAGCAACTCAGAGACCATTTTTCATCAACATGCCTCCTAAAACGGTCTGAAATGGAGAAACTGGTACAAGATCATGCCCATTAAATGAAGACTGACTATGACAACTGCCTCAAAACCCTCCTAGTTTTTACAGTAGGAGACCTAGCCCACCAGTATTAAAATAAAATTATGAACTCCCACTCCAAAAACTCGCCTATATTTTAAAGGGCCATTTAAAGTTACCAAAGCTCTTTCTATAAAAACTAAAAACTTGAAACCCTTAATGGAGTGCCATACCAGTCAATCATCTCTGGCAACCATCTCAAACATACCAATGTAAAAATGAATAGGAGGAGCGTCAAACAGGTTATAATTCTATAATATTACTGAAATGGTAATATCACTCAAATAATATTCATTTTTATCTTAAATTCACTTGTTTTTTCTACCACATTCGAGGCAGTGAAATATCCCTAGTAAAAGGTTTATTTACTTTGGGTTCTTATCAAAATAGAGTATCAGATTATAGAATTTAACTTCAGATTGAGTTTAATATCTTCAAGTAATAAATCGTTCCCTGGGCATTTTACTCATTAACACTCAGGATGAATAATGATGATCCCTAAATCAATGAACTGAAAGCTCTAAGAGTTACGCTATGACTCCAGCCACCTGTCAGGGCATACAGCAAAAATTCCCCTAGTTCCCTGACAGTGTTTAATTTATTCAATAGGATTGATTAGTTTTGGGATGAATGGTTTGTAAATTTATATTAATTAAATAGAATTTGAGTACTTAATTTTATTACTTTTATCTACTTCTAATAAATGACTCAAGTTTTGCCTTATGGTAAAAACTTGTGTGCGTGATATATGCCTTATGGCTGAAGGTTGTAAAAACTTTATTAACATTTTATTTACTGTTATGCTAGGATACTATCATTGAGTTTTGTCATTTGACTTTTAAGAGAATAAAACCTGAGATGGCTAGATTACTTAAGTAATGGTTAGATTAACCTAACTAAAAATTGTTTATGAAAGTAAGCAAGTAGCTGTAGATAAGTTAAAAAATTTATTTAGTTTTTATTAATTTAGGTAGCATTGTGCCTGACCATCTGTTTTGGGCCCACATCAAGGGTGGGTGGACGATCTGTCCATCATGTTTTGAGTTAGACCACTCAAAACGCAAGTGCCCCTTCTCAACTACTTCAGGTGGATCTGACAACTCATCCACTGACCTCCAATCCGCTGCCCACCCTGCACAATTTCTGGCATGAGGCACAATCCTACCTCCTCCACCCCCAAAGCCTGTTGCTGCAGCTGCACCTGTAGCCTCCAATCAGCCTCCACCTCACCCCAATGCCATAAATAATTCCTCCAATCAAGCATCAGATTGGATCCCAGTTCAAGCCCATGCTTCCTCAAATGAATCAAACAAACCTCAACTGTATGCTGATTCCCCTAATCCAATAAAACCAAAACCCATGGGAATTATTGGCTGAAATTGACGAATCAGGTAAGGTCATTATAGAATTATCTCTGCAAAACAAGCGGTTTGTTAATGCAGAATGGGTTTACAAATAAACTCCTCAACTTTATACCTCACAGCTAAATGCCAAATCGTTTTGCAGTGATCACCAGCTTGCAGTCAAAGCAGCTGCAACACCAGATTGTTGTACCCTGCATAAAGCTGTCGCTAAACTAGCAGCAATACTCAAAAGAGGAATTCCACCTCCTGTTATCCCCACAACCTTAACTCCAAAAAGCAAAATATTAGTGAACAAGTATTACAAAAATGCAAATGATGCTATCCGGAACGTGGCAACTATAGCACGGAATCCAAAAAATAACCTGAACCAACATTGCCACGTTTGTTCAACTCCTAGATGCCTAAATTAAAGCTGAAAAAGCTTTAACCAAATATCTCAGTGCCATTTACCTAGCTGGCAATTTCCATGAATTTCCAATTATTAGAGATATCGAACCACATACTGCAGATGCCCCAACACCATTACTGACAGCCATGACATGCACTCTACTATGGGAGGAAAAAGCTACTGCCAAAGAGACTGCTGATTATGAGCCCCCTGACCCCCCTCCCCTTCTGCCATGGAGGGATAAGTGGCTTCTTCTACCCACCTGGTTGGTCAGTTTTTAATACAATATACTCAATCCGCTCATTAGGCATTTTGTTTGAACCAAGTAGTTACGTTAGTTTTTTTTATATTTTTAGTTTTGGTAATGTTCATCCCCTGGTCAGCTTACCTCGAATAAATATATATTTAGGTAGCAAATTAGTTGTTTTGTTTTAGAAAAGCCTCTTATAAATTAATTATTATAATTGCATGTTTATTTCAACACCTTCTCCTAAACTTTCTACAAATATCAGATAAAATTGACACAAATATTCTATCATTTATATAATTGTTCATTTTGGCTTAATCATTCCAATGTTTAGGGTATAAGGTTATCAGTTTTTTTTATATATTGTACTATCATTTAGTTGATCTTATCAGTGGGAAGTTGTAAACTTCCATATATCTGTCTATATTATCTCATTTAATCTTTTGATTGATATAATTGGTCAATTTATAGTAATTTTACTGATTGCCATCTACAATAATTCATCCTAGATCTAGTTAATTTTATTTATCACTCTATGCTAAATTTACTGATAGCCATATACAATGATATATTTTAAATCTAAGTGAATTTATTAGCCAACCTAAGCAAAAACGATCCACACCATTAATAAGTTAAGCTCATAATATATGATTTCTATACTTGCTTGGATTAGAACATAATTCCCAGCCATAGGACATATATCATGTTAAAAGAATCAATTAATATCATCTGGTAAACTTCAAATTCACACAGTCTTAGATAAACTGGTATCAAATATTATTACCCTAACTTTTCTTTACAAAATTATCATTCTGTTGGCTTATTTATTTATTGTTTATATAGGATGCATTATCTCTTGAGCAAATAACTAAAAATTATTAAACTTGGGACAAGTAATTTATAAAATTATGGGAATAGTGATATGCTTTTTTAATAAAATCATAAATTTTAATTTCATCTCTATAAGATCTATAGCACATATTTTAATGGTAATTATATAGCAATCTGGGTGGGCATTTTCATATAAATTTAATTTGATAGTTTTGTAGGTTTTAGGATTGTTACACCAGTGGTAGAAAAGACATCTTTCTCTCATGAAGCTCACTTTAAATTCAAAAGTGACCAGTACAAAATTAGAGAACACCCTCCTGCTTGTGAGATAATGCACCTACAGAGCAGTACCCCCACAACTAACCTCTTAGTTTAAGTTGGTCCTTCCGCATATCTGTGCTAAGCAAAAAGAAATGGATGGCTTGTTTAAACTCAATATTCAATTAATCAAAAAGTATGCCAAGAAGGGCACACCGTATAGATAACTTCCTCCAACAAAGAACACCAATTAATTGATAACAATAACTGCTTAACTAAAAACTGCTCAACCAACAATGAATCAGCAACAACACATATGACAAAAAACGCCCAAATAAAACTAAGAACCCACCAATAAATGCAGTAAATGCAACTACCTCCATAAGATCAGTTTCTGCCCCAAACCAGATGATTGACAACACCCTTGGGGAATGCAAGGAAATATTGAGAACAGCAGGTTTGGGGATATTCCCCTCCAAACCTCAATCAGTGGATAATATTGGGGCTTTGAAGGGATTTTTTAAGGAATCTAATGAAGTATTGGTTGGATTATTAAAACCAAATCAACCAGTGAAAGCCAAGGGCCCAGATTGTCTGGGCAACACCAAAAAGGTTTTTGACCAGAACTGAGAAAACCTATAAAGACACATGACTTAATTGCTAAAAAAGTAGTGGGGACTATTCTTGAAAATGATTAGTTGGGTGGAGACGATTCCTGACTATAATTGAACCAGAAATCTGAGTGAACCATTGAGGACAATCCTCAACAAATAAGTTGAAAACGGGGGCAAAATCAGCCAAAATTCAAATAGGAAGACAGAGTGAAACATCCAGGATCATCCCCAATGGGGATGGAGGAGTATTAGAAAAAATCTGAAGAATCAAACGCCCAGAAAAGTTCATCCAAAAAATAAAAAAGTACAGCTAGAAGGTGCTGAAACCCTGAAAGCGTTCAAGTTGGTGACAAGAGCCCAAGTAAAGCACACCTTTGTCCAGAAGGACATGTTAGCACACTGAATCATGTCCAACCACAAATAAAGCAATGGGTTACCCTGCAGTTCCTGTACTCAACGGTGATGCAATGGATCTAGAAAACATTATGCATGCCATTGTGACCATCTGGAAGGATCATAGATTTTCTGCTGGGGCCACCAAATGCTGTCTTGACACCCAGGTATTGTTTGACATGGCAATGTTCTTCAAATTATTGCAGATATTAACCTAGGACGCTCTGGAGTGGATGAAACCCCCCTCAAGAGCAAAGCAATTAAAGTTGCTATTTGGGATGACTTTTATCCAGAAGATGTGAAGGCATGGATGGCAGCTGGAATTTACTTCCTGTATGCAATGAAGTACAATAAGGCTGACATACCAGCAAAATTCTCCTAGGCCGGTGGGAGCTTGGGTCTAACCCCAACAGAATTAAGAAATTATGTGAGATGGTTTCTGAACGTTTTGACTGCCCTTGAACGGGCTTGACATACCATTCCAGTCAATACTATGCTCAAATGGTACAATTTCACTGTTGGGATTTTTGCCCGCCTTTTCAGCTAACTAGATAACCATGGATCGCTAATGATAAAGCTTATGGCGAGTGAATTGATATTAGTTGACCCCAATTTTGTGTTAATAAGGTTTGGGGATTTTAGTTAATTTTCCTGGTTTGGATTCATCAGATATTGATCTGGGTGAATGCTTAAGATCTCATTGGGAAGAGTTGCCAACAAAATGGAGGCATCTGATAGTTGATCATTGATTAATTATCAGGTGTACCAATTGGGATTGGTCAGGTTCCATAACCAACAGATTGGGAACTTAAAAAGAAAGTTGCAAGGAAAGTGATGCCAACTGCAACTAGAAAATCAATCAGTTAGTTCACGCCCTGCCATAATAGTTAACAAGTCCCATTACCTAAGAAGATCGCTCACCAAATATGGTTAGCTCAATGGGATTAAGCGGAAAATGTTAGGGGCACGTTTTCTAACTCTTTCCATTTTAGGTCTTGAGTATGTCTGATTAAGGAAAACTAACTAGAATGGGGAAGACCATCTCTGGTGAGATGACGAAGGGTAATTAATGGCAATGGCTGCCATTTCACGGCTGCGGCGCAACTGAGGTTTAGGCGCCAAGTTCCTTTATAAATTTCCAGATAATTCACTTAATAACAACACAAAAAACCCTACACAAAAAAACTTAGAAACTAGCAAAATTACTTATTTTTTAATTCTACTTATCTTCAGGAAATTATTGCTGTGTGTATATTAATTGGTTACTCTTCAGAAGGATAAAGAATAAGAATTGTGGTTTTTTATAAGAGAAGCTGAACTTATACGGGAATTGCTGATGACTTTGTTTTGCCAGAAGAAAGTCCAAATATTAGGGATCTGAGAGTGGATCAAATTAGGCGATATAAGGTTATAAATTTCTGCTGAAAACATTAAGAGTATTTTGAGGAGTAATACAAGGCAAGCTTTGGACTAACATTGGTTATCTATTCAACTATAGATAATAGTCTTCATACTAATAGCAGTCATATATCATATATCATCAGACAACGCAAAGAGTGCACAAAACCAGACCTGTGCAAGTTATCAAATTAGGGGCTAATATTTGTGAACAATTAGCGAAGCCCCTAACTTTAACAACCACGTTATAGCCATAGGAGGCACTGCCATGGATTTCAGGTAGTTTTAAGGCTACCAATTCCTAATCTGGCTGTACACCCAAAGCCTACCAGCTACCACATCTGACTTGATGAGGGCGGGCTGGAAGAAGGAGAAGGTGGTGGTGAGGGGGCCTTTCTATGATTAGTCACCAGAAGAGGCCATCAAATGGTCTGCCAATGGGTTCACCTCGTTGGAAATGAAATAATGGTTCTGTGCAGGGGCCAGTATAGATCGAGTTCAATAGTGAGGTTATATGGGATGATGAGGCCAATTCATTTAACTCTCTGGGTCTAGCTGTTCCCTATCACAAAAAGGAACTCTGGCATGACGGCGCCACACTGGACAAAGCTGCAGACAGGTATGTCGTGGGGTTTATCACATGTCAGTTTAACTGTGGATGGAACACATTTTCACCATAAGCAGCAACAGCTGTGGGATCCACCAACGGATGCCACAAATATTTTGTTGAAGTGAGAAACTTACTTCTTATATAAAAGTAATAAATAACGCTTTGTTAAAGTTTTTTATGTTTTTTATTGTTTAAGTGGGGTAAGACAAAAAAGTTCCTTTTTTGATACTAGTATTTCCTATTTAAGCTAGTTCCAATCCTGGGACCAAGGGTATTAGGGGCTAAAGTATTATAAAGCTGAGTCATCCAAATTAGGATATAGGCTTTCAGCCTATCATATTGAAGATAAATATTTTGAAGCAAAACCGACCCATGTGGTAACAAATTTGATAAGCTGTATCCAATCACCAATGAGTAAAATCTTCTCACCTCGGAGGTGGTCAGACTCATGTGGTAATGATTTTTTAGTTTGCACCCAATCATCGTCAAGTAAAATCTTCTCACCTCAGAGGTGTTCAGATCTGTGTGGTAACAAACACCTTGAAATCAGCTGAGAAGTTGGAGCAATCCTATTATCAGTTCTTACCTTATTAAGCTGAATTTGGTTATAGACCATATATTCCCAATAGTTAGGATTCCACCGAGAATCCGCCAAGGTTTTTTCGCCGTTGGTACTCATATCATTTATAACCACAATATAATTTAAAGATTGTACAGGTGATGGGCCAATCATGGTAGCAGATTCAGGAGCATTATTACCTCCAACATTTTTTTTCAAAAGTTGAGAAGGAGAATGTCTGACAACAGCATTGAAAGTGGTTTAAAACCCAGATCTGGGCTATAAATGGCTCAAAGAAGGAATCTGAATAGAAACCATCTGGTACTGGAAACAATCCATCCCAGAACGTCAGTAGCTTCTTTATAGTTGACAAAGGATTCACCCATCTTAAGCCTTCCAATTGTGCAAAGTGGGATTTTCTGGCCACCATGGCGCAGAATATCATTAACAGTGAATGGAACAGTGTAACTGTATAAGACTGGTGCCAGACTAGATCAATTACGCTGAAAGCCCTCCAAAAATACCTGCACCCAACGTGTGGACCAGAATCTGCCCTCCTATGGTATTAACTGAGATTTTCGCTGATGGATTCTCTCAATGGACAAAACCTAGAGATTGGCACACAAATGGCCAGAAGCATCGACTAATGAGAGTTTAGCCTATGCCAGATTAAGGCGTTCCTCAATTGAAGATTTAGCCTCAATGATTCAGTAAGCTGGATAATGAAGGGGAAGACCCCATTGAGGTACCCAAGCCAAATCCAAAATCCAAGTCATACAGCATAGTGGCAGCCCAAACTGACAAAAATACATGGAACAGGCGGGGAGCCATATTGAATACATCAGCCAACTGATTAATGGTGGATTCACGGACTAACAGGCGCCTAAATCATATCTGAAGGATTCAATCTAAATTTATCTGCAGCTGGAGGAGGAGGAGTGGTATGACTTGAAAATGTCAATTTACCAAGAACTCAATGAGGTGCTGACAGGAGGGGTTTTTGACCATAACTGGGTACATGAAGGGGGCTACATTGACATAGCAATCCCAGATAAATTAAGTAAAAAATTTCTTAATATTGGCATTAGACATAAGGGAGTTTATTTATAAACAGAATTGACTAAGTATGCAAATCAAATTGCACAATGGGTGACAAATTAAAATCAATCAATCAATTGAGAGAGGTAATGGGTGCACAAAGCGATTTGGTCCATACTATTGTATTATAGAGGTACAAGCAGTTTGGCAAGACAGTGGCAATTATATAACGAAGTGCCTTCACCCATAAACTGTCAAAACGCTCTATAAACTGGCAATTAAAGAAACAGAACACATCGCCCTACCCCATTTCATCTGCCTGCCTGGTTTAAGCAGAGTCGTATATATTGAGCAAGAGGATGTGAATCAAGTAAACTTTTCTGCTTAAAAGACAAGCCACACAATGGCTCAGTACCACGATCAAAAAGGGAAGCCCCTTACGAGTTAAATATAACCCTGTTTGTGGTGTCACAAAGGTTAGGATGAAAACTTTCTTTTGATAATAACCAAAGAATAAATTTTGCATAACCTAATGGAGGTCACAAATATGAAGCGCCAACAACAGGAGTTAAACTTTTCCTATAGTGAAGCATTGGAGCGTGAAGGCCAAATGACCCAAAGCAGATGACAAGCCCTTCATGAACTCAAATCCTAAAGCCTACAAACTGGATAAAGGAATAAACCCCAAACTGTTAGCACCATGCCAATCCCAGGTAGAATGTATGATTCAGGAAGAAGAACAATGGTAGAAGCTGAATTAAAAATTCCACCATAAAGGGACAGTCAGCGTAAGATGCTATACATCGAAATCACAGACAATAATTTTTAAGAAACTAAGAATTTAACATATAAATTTTCAGGGAATAAACCTTAAGAGACTACCAAGCAGACAGCTAAAAATTAAAATTGGCAAAAATTATCCAATTAAAAACTAACAAAAACTACTTCTAATGAAAAACCTAACAACGCAGCAGGAAATTGATTGATGGATGAGGGGGAATCTGCGGCACAGCCAGTATGGGACCAAGGCGCCCCCAGAGCTGGTAATAAGGCCATCCCCATTAACCATCAATAGGAAGATGGGGATGGAGACTAAATTCCTGGTGCACAAAATGCCTGGTAATATTATCCCTTTTTGACCAACTGGCCACAAAAGCCAAATAATACCCCCATCCCACCTTGCGACACCATCCACCAGTAACAAAACTTCCATCCATGGCTCCATGAAAAGCCCAGAAAATATACTAAACCTCAAAATCATGGGTTAGGTAGCAAGAAAGGAGGTTGTAACTACAAATGCTCATGAGATGGCAAGCATACAACGAGAAGGCGGAAGACATATTATTTTGATATGAATATTAATGCTTACCTAATTTTAATATTGGAAACACAAGCAGGTAAGCAAAAGGAGATAGTGTTGAGCTCAAACTGTGATATGACGAACCACCTTTGTCCCACAATATAGGCTGTCAAGCCCTCTGGACGGATCATGTAGTGATTGTCACACTGAACAAGACATCAGACCTGGTATTTATGGGTGAAACTCATGCTGGAAGAATATTAATAGCAACCACTATGGATAGGGAACTGGCAAGAGCCTTTGTGTGGTGGCTGTCTATGCCCCACCAAAGCCCCATGTTTACTGAATTTTTTGAATTATTTA